>MNCI01005094.1:84237-97802 GCA_015680685.1 Gnetum montanum | reverse complement strand
GTAGCATTTTGACAAAGTCTAACTACACTTGTGAAAGTGACAAATTAAAACACAAAAAGAAAAAGAAAATAATTAACTTACTTAAAGGAGGAAACTTTCTTTACAAAAAATTAGATGTCAAAAGTCAAATAAAATACTATGAATGACTTGTTTAGTGTGAGAGCTCATATCGAGTATTTATAATTTTTGTATGAGAATGAAGGAGGTATGCTAATGCCTAGAAATTAATGAAGGCTCGTCAACATAATCCAAACTAAACTTGGTCACTTAAAATGTAAAGTTAAAGACACTAGGCCTAGCAAGGGGATGCATTAGTGCCCCTATGTTGACCCTAGGTACTTAGTGCATTCCCCCCACCTCTCAAAAAATTGCACTTTTTAACTTTATTCTTAGGTACAAGTCCAAACTTGAGGGAGCATGCAAGAAGTACCCTAGGACGTTTGAATGAAGCTCTAGTTGTCCTAAAGATCTTGGAATTATGCATCCAACCTTAAAGTGTGACATAGGAGGCACAGATGCATCTCAGAAGATCAAAAATCTATACTAAACATGCTAGATTACAAACACGAGGTACATGAAATACTTCGTAGATCTAGGACTTATAATTAACATGAAAATTGTTGATGGATGCTTCATCATTCATTTAAAATTGAATAAATCTGGTTTGATATCTTTAAAACTTAGGACATAAGGAATAAAACTAAAAACAAGACAAGGTAAATGTGAAGGAATACAACTATACAAATACTTTAACATAAGATTTATTACAAGATTATCACTTTGAGAAGAAAGGCCTGGGGATGATGGCTAGTAAGAAGAGTCCCTTGGCATGTCTTCAAGACTAAAGATGCCTTAGGAGTAATAAAATGATCTTCAATACATCTTGTGATTTGTATCCAGTTGCCAATTATTGTGCATGTCCCATACTTACAATTCTATGTTATCACTTCTAGATGAACTTGAAGTTAGGGCATTGTTCTTGGCCATAAAGTTCTTAGAAAGGGTATTAAAGTAGATATTGATAATGTTGATGCATAAATTTGGCCATGAAGATGCACTAATGCATAACATCCTTAAATGCTCAATTTTACAAAGCTATTGCTTAGGGTACCTTGTGGGCATGGCTAGCTTGGGTATAGTCTTCAAGCAAGAGAGGAAATGCAGCTAATATTTAAATAGAATAATGATTTATACATAACTCAAATTTGATCAAAACTTAAAATAAAGAGAAGAAAAAAACATTAAAGATGAAATAGTTATTAAAATATTTAAAGTGAGCACTTTAATAACATGAAAAAAGAGAACATCAAGATAGATGAAGGAAGGGAATGGGAACTTAGTAGATCATTTGCTAATCTAACAACCTTGGTGATCCTACACCTTTTCTTGGAGGTATTCATGGTATGATTGGATAGCTCGAGTCAATTGCCTTGTTCATCCTTCCAAATCATGCTAATGGGCAATAGTTGCATCCTTTCTGTCTAGAATGTTGCACCAAATGTTTTCCCAATCTTTTTCATGATCAAATTCAAGGGAGAGCCTCTCTAACCTCCTACAGAGCTTTACCTCAATGGAATCTTGATCAAGCTAGTTAGAGGTAGTAGCAGGAGTAGAGTTCTAGCTATGGTGGAATAGCAAGATATATGAAAGGGAAGAAGGGAGAGAGTGTATTGGGGAAGAAGTAGGAGTAGGGATGAAAGAAGCTTGGTGTTGGTGGCTGGCCTCCTAGTGGTTGCTCCTTAATCATCTTCTTAATAACTAAGGAGGCCTTATATAGGGCTTCCTCCTCCTTATTTTTCTCCATATGTGCTTGCCAAGAAAAAACTAAGAGTAAGTTAATAATCAATTAATTATAAAATTAACTAAGAGTAAATTAATCAATCAATTATAAATAACAATTGAGAGTAAACATGGAGTTAAAACATATCCATATTAACTTATGTATTATTGTTATTATATTTTCCATTATTATTATTATTATTATTAGAAATAGAGAGAAATTACTATAGCCAAGATAACTAATGGTAGAGTAGCATAGTGGTTGCAATGGCTTAGGTAAGGAAGAGCAACATGCCCAGGTGACAAAGTAGGCAGCTAGTCACAGATGAGAATGGTGAGATGTTACTACGTGTGTAGTGGGTGATGTGCAATGGTAAGTGGGAAAATAGAGAGTAGGCCGTGACATCGCATAGGAGGTAACAATGAGGGTTTTCTACCATAACCCTTGTTGGTACCATGGCTAGCCAAGGAAACTCATTGGAGTAGGCAAAGAAGGAAGGGCGTAGGTGATGAAGGTATGAAGCGTGGTGTAGTAGGAGGTAAAAATGTCAAATAGGTTGCAACCATGTGGCATCAAAGGTTTACTATTATGCATGTAACGACGGTTTTAGGTAGCAAAATAGAATAAGGCATAGGGTAATATAGGACAGAAAGGGGTAGAGGTCTTTGTGGTGCAAGCTTAAGTGACAACACAATACTGAGATTTTCTATGATGTGAACAACAAGCCAGCATGGTGCACTATGGCTAGGAATGTCCACTTATGGGGGTATGGGCTATGGCTGCATAGCTTATTGTGGGATCTACACAAAGCACATGATGGTCCTTTTCATTTTTTAATCTTGCCCCATGGTTGAGGTAGGGTGCATGGGAGATGAGCATAGTAGGTGAAAAGGGGATTGACCATGTAGGGTTGTGCACGAGGATGATGGTGGATGATGAGGCTCCTTGCTATGCAAATCATGGAAGGTGGAAATTTTGGAGAGGATTGCTATGTAGCACCAACAAGGGTTTTCTTGCAGTAGACGAGGATTTGTTGCAACTTGATGGATTATAGTAGATTATGGTGGAAGAAAAAAAAAGAAATATTTTTTTAAAAATATGTTATGAAAAAAAAGGTTGATAGTACTTATAACTTTGATTTTTCCAGCTTTGTTTTGCCGAAAGCAAGGAAACATTTGCAATTTATGAATCATCGGCGTTCATGAGCACTGGTAGTAATTTACTTGTTAACTATAGAAGTTAATTGGACAAAGAGAGCATTAATTAGATTTAATCTAGACAATATTCTTATTTTGAATTATTAGTTTGGTTATTGTTTTGTATCAATTAAAACTTATGGTTTCATGATGGATGGATAAGGCCTCGTTTACAAGCAATGTTAGTGTCAACATCAAGCCCCAACGAAATCAACAAAGAAAACACCAAACATTCCACCAATACATTTATTATTATTATCTAAATATATACTATATAATATATGTATATACATAATGATTATAATTATTCTTGGATAAAATGTGAAGCTAATACTGCATGCCTCTAGAAACATACCTCAAGAAGTTAATTTAAGGCTTTATGAATTTTATTGAGAGGCATCAATAGACCAAGGTACTATCTTGCATCTCTTCAATGCATACATTAGAAACTTAATCATGAGATTCTTTGGGGTTTTAGTCAAAAGAATAAAACCAACTATTATTCTTATTTTATTAAAGGAAAGGGAGGAATTCTAGTTGTGTGCCATCATTATAAACTCAAAGAGTAAGCACTATGAATCATGGTTGAACATGAGAAAGAATGAACTTTGCATTCCAATAGTGGGATGCTAGCTTAAATCCTTTCTAGCACATCATGAATTCCTCACATTAAGTTATCTCATCACAATCTGGATTAGATCATCAAACTATGGAAGTAACTCAAAATTATACATGTCATTTTAAACAAATGCAACCCAAAGGACAATGCCATGGCATCAAGTCAACCTCAAGGGTAGTACCATAAAATAACATATAGGTAATAGGTAACTTAGTAAGATATGATCCTAATGACTTAGCCTCAAGGAACTCATTTTCAAATTTAATTAATGAAGAAAGAAAGAGTTACAAGGATTCCCATAATCTATAAAGTACCCTTAATAAAATACTATGTCATGAATCCAAACATATATTAGGTTTACTTTTAAGGCATATACCTATATGGATATGGACCTAAAGCTATATGTTATGCATAATACTACAATAAAGTATGATATAAATACAATAAGAGGAAATGCATTTTATTCAACTATGTATGATATCTAATACAACCTATGTGGATATATATGTATATATACTTATAACTATAATTTATTAAATTACTAATCTACTAGGTATCCATGTGGAACTCCATTATAAAAATTTTTTAGTTGAAACACATTGAAGTTTCTAGTGAATTTGTTACCTTGAAGGTTAGCTATCTTGTAAACATTTGGGGTTACAACCTCCATGAATTGGTATGGTCCTAACCACATTTGCAAAAACTTGGTTTGAGGACGTTTTTGCCCAGAACCTCTATCTCTTTTTAAGACTAGATCACCTATTAGAAAGGATTTAGTGACAAAATTTTTATCAAACCATATTTTGGTAATGGTTTAATCATTTGACATGTTTTTCACTATTAAACATTTAAGTTTAATATCCCAAAGATCATAAGATCTAGTAATGAGACTTTCATCAGGATATAGGTAATCTAGGAAAAACTCATAAGCAGGGATTTGCAACTTGATGGGTAATATAGGCTTTTGGCCATAAACTAATTCATAAGGGGTGGTCTTGAGAGATTCTTTGTAATGAATATGATCTACCCATACAACCCATTTTACTTTTTCATGCCAAGATTTTGGATTGTCATCAATCATCTTTTTAACTCCACCTAGAAGATTTTTGTTTAAAGATTCTACTAATACTTGTCAATCTTTCTGCTGTAGGAATTCAGTTTCATTGTCCATTTGAACTTTCCTAGCAATTGCATTGGGTGAAACTTCATTGATAAGGATTAATTCATTTGAATAAATGTGTGAAGCTTCAAGAATCTGATCATAAAACTCCCCTTGGCTAGTAAGAAAATGAGTGATTTGATGATCATCATCAAACACTTGTAAGGACAGCACATGATCAAGGATGAAGCAATGATAAACCTTTTTTATGATGATTTCAAAATCCCAAGCTCCATAAGAAAATGGAAGATCAAGGATAAAATTGGCTTGTGCTAAAGAATTAGGAATGTGGTTGACATGTTCTAATGTGATAAGCTCAAATTCCTTGAATAATTTCAATACATATTTCTTATATGCTCTCATTAAAGGATCATTATCTTCATAAATGTTGTTAATTTGATTCACATTAAGTTGTGAATCACTGTTAATAGCATACTTTAGTCCATGGATTAAGGCTTCATATTCAATCATATTGTTTGTCATGGAATTTCAAAAATGAATAGCTTTAACATTTGTTGCTTCTCCAAGTGGAATTAACATAATTCCAGCACTGCATCATTGTTTTGATGAGGCTCCATCAATCCTAAGTATCCATGTGTTCAAGTTATTTTATGAAAGAAAGATCTTTAATCAATATAAGAATTTTCATCATCATAAATTGGATTATCATCTAAGGATTGGATAGTGATGATTTTACTAATATCCTTGTCTTTACCACTTGGTGGGGGATCATCAAATAGGAAAGTCCTTCCGTCATGCTGGTGGAGAGGTGGTGTGTCAATGTGAAGTTCAAAAAGTTTCCTATAAGTTTGGTAATACAATGTGGAATGAGTATGAATATAGGGGTTTATGTCTAGTAAGGATTCATTCATTGGATCTAAATTTTCATCTAGCTTGTATTCACCAAAGTTAAGATTAATGATTCCCACAAAGTCTTTACTTTGATATATTGATGTAACATGAGATTCATCAGGACTTGAGATGACATGATGATGAAAAGATTCTCTAGAAATTATAACATGTTTAGATCCTCCTTTAATGGGAAGAAGGAGTTCTAAGAAATCAAATTTAAAGAAACCTCCAAAATGAGCACTAAAGGTTTGTGAAAGTAACATTCCATAAGTAGGTTTCATATCAACTATAAAGATGTCTATGTAACATGAAAAATTATGATATTATTTTATAAAAATATCAATATCTTTATGTGATCCTACTACAGAAACGTTGGATTTTTTAAGTTAGATAACACTCCGAGTTTGGGAAATCATTTATACTTCTAAAGTTTTATATACCTGAAGAGGCATTATATTTACAGTAGGTTTTAAATCCATTAGATAATTATACAGATTCTTTCCTATTATAAGTAAAGTATTTAGGAGTGGAGGTTTGTCCTTCTTAGCCTATTGGTGAAGGATGGATGTGTCAAGGATTCCAACACCATCTATGAAATGAACTACTTTATCATTTGGAGGGGTCTTATCTTTATCTCTAAATTCATTGATCAATCCATGTATATATTTTTTTGCTTCCTTAAATTGTAAAAGTTCATACATGGATATTTTGGTCTTAACCTTTTTCAATTCTTCTATAAGATCATACATTTTCATCTCACTGTTGGGCTCAAGTTGGTTCTGGTTGGAACAATTTTGGATTTGTAATGATGTTCTTGGTTGTGTTTAGTGTTGAGATGTATCAATGTGGTTTTGTTTGCTAGAAGGAACATCTGTGTTCCCTTTTGGATTATTATAGTTGTTCATGATGTCACTCATCTTTCTAAATTGTGCATTTCTGGGGGTAGGTTCATTGATCATGACTTTCTCAAAGGATGCTACTGGTTCATTTTTACTTTCACTAGGGATTTCTAGAACCATTAATGGGGCTTTTCCCTTTTCTTTGTTTTGTAATTCTTGTGTGATATCCTCATATAAGCCTTGGAATTAAGGGAAAGACTTCTCAAAATGTTTTTCTATGTTATGTAGCCTACAATATTCACTAAGAGCTACTTCTCCTAGGTTTCCATTTGCCACGTTATGTTGATTTCTTATCTTAACATTGTTTGATTTCAACTCAATTACTTCATTAGAGAGCTTTTTTAAGGTGGTTAATACTTGGTTCATTGGGAGTTGACCCTTAACTTTAGGTAAGTTAAAGGTTTTTGTAGTCTCAAGGTTAGGAATAGATGATATGGATGAAGGATTGATAATAATTTCAACTAAGACCTTTGATTGATCATCATTTAGGCCTAGGTTTTGAAGAAATAAAGAAGAGGGAGCACTTGGACTTTGAATGTTTGGTAGAGAGCTGAGGATTGGAAGATTATTTTGAGAAGAATTCAAGACTATTGAGGTTTTGGAACCTAATCCAAGAGTCCCAAATTGAGATTATAATGAGTTTGCAAGAGTGATTTGTTTAAGTTTGACTACTTTGGACATGGTTCCTTGCAAGTCAATGATACTAGGATCAACTTTGATTATATATGAGAAGAAAGGATCTATGGTTAAGAGAAAAAAGTTTAAGATTCTTTTTGGTTGTGATTGCATTTGTCTAGGAACATATGATAATTATTGAAGAAACCTTAAATTGTACTTTCTAATAGGTTCTTCACTAAGCTTTCATAGGCTAGTAAAGTTACTAGAAGCTATAGTGGGGGGGCTAGTAAACTTGTTGAATTAAGAAAGAAAACATGATTTGAAGTCATTCCAGATCAAGATTGAAGAGTTGGAAAGGGCTAGAAGCAATTGAGTTGTTGTACCTTAGAAGGTAGTGAGAAAAGACCTATAGGCCACATCACGTTGAACTATGTTGTGAATGCCTAGTAGTATCTCAAAATTCTAAAGATGTTGATGAGTGTCATTGAAAGAGGGATTGAAAGAAAGGGAAGTATGTTGAAAAGGTTTTGGAATTGGGTTGAAGTTTTGAAAGTTGAAGGGATTGTTGACCAAATGTTGGGTAGCATGGTTTACCATGTTTGAAGAATGTGAGGACTTAGATCTAGGTCTTATAGGGATGTGACTTGGAAAGTGACTAGCTAAGATATTTTTTCTTATTGTTTTCCTAGATTGAGGCCCAAGAGTTTCACTAGGTTCAACCATAAACTAAGTAGATAACACAAGATAATTTTATTTCTTTAATAATTTTTTTGATTAGAGTAGAAAATCAAGGAAATTGAAGCTAAGAAAAGATAGTAGAGGATTGGTTGAGAAAAACTATAATGGTGGCACTCCTTCTAGCGCCAACAAGTATGTTGGTGTGTAAATTTGGTTGTGAAGATGCACTAATGAAGAACTTCCTTAAATGCTTGATTTTACAAGGCTATTACCTAGGGCACCTTGCTTATGGGCATGACTAGCCTAGGAATAGTCTTTAATTTGGAGGGGAAATGGAGTTGATATTTAAATAGAATAACAATTTGAACAAAACTTAAAGTAAAGAGAAGAACAACACATTAAAGATGAAATAGTTATTAAAATATTCAAAGTGAGCACTTTAATAACATGATCAAGGGGAAAGAAGGGAATGGGAACTTAGTGGATCATTTGGTAATCTATCTGCCTTAGTGGTCCTGCACCTCCTCATGGATTTTTTTATGGCATGATAGGATATCTCGAGTCAATTGCCTTGTTCGTCCTTCTAGATCTTGTTGATGGGTAATAGCTACCTCCTTTCCATCTAGAATGATGCTCTAACCTTTTTCCCACAATCTTTCTCATAATCAAATTCATGGGAAAGCCTCTTTAACCTCCTATAGATCTTTACCTCAATCGACTCTTGATCAAGCTAGTTAGAGTAGTACCAAGAGCAAAGTTTTGGCTATGGTGGAATAGCAGGGTATATGAAGGGGAAGCATGGAGAGCGTGCAATAGGAGGAAGCAAGAGTAGGAATGGAAGAAGAAGCTTGGTGTTGGTGGTTGGCCTCCTAGTGATTAATCCTTAGTCATCTTTTGGTTTCCTGAGGAGGTCTTATGTAGGGCTTCCTCATTATTTTTCTCCATATATGCTTGTCAATCAACAATTGAGAGTAAGTTAATAGTCAATTAATTATAAAGAATAATTTATAGTAAACATGGAGTTAAAACATATTCATATTAAATTATATATTATTGTTATTATATTGTTTCTTATTATTATTATTATTATTAGAAATAGAGAGAAATTGCTACAACCAAGAGAAGTAATAGTAGAACAACATAGTGGTTACGATAGCTTAGGCAAGGAAGAGCAACGCAGTTACACAACAAAGCAAGTAGCTAGGCAAAGACAAGGAAGGTGAGATTTTGTTGTGCACATGGTGGATGATGTGCAGTGGTAAGAGGGTGAATAAAGAGTAGGAGGTGACATTTCACAAGAGGTAAGAGTGAGGGTTTTCTACCACAACCCTTGTTGATGCTGCTGCTACCCATGGAAACTCATCAGAGTAGGTAGAGAAGGGAGGGCATAGGTGACAAAGGTATGAAGTGTGACATAGTAGGAGGTATAGGTGTCAAAAAATTTACCAGCACACAACATCAAAGGTTTACTATGATGTGTGTAGCAAGGGTTTTGAGTAGTAAAATAGCATAAGGCATAGGGAAGTGCAAAAAAAAAAAGGGACAAAGGGCTTTTTGGTGCATGCTTGAGTGATGGCACAATGCTACGATTTTCTATCATGTGAATAGCAAGGTGGCATAGTGCACTATGGTGAGGCAAGTCCACTTGTGAGGGTTGTGGGCTATGGTTGCATAGCCTATTGTAGGATCTATGAAGAGCATGTGATGGTCCTTTCCATTTTTTTCAATCTTGCCCCATTGTAGAGGTAGGAGGCAGGGGAAATGAGTGCAATAGATGACAAAGGGATCAATAGTGTAGGGTTGTGTGTGAGGACAATGGTTGATGATGAGGCTCCTTGTTACAGGGATCATGCAAGGTGGATAGTGAGGAGAGCATTTTTGTGTAGCACCAATGAGGGTTTTCCTACACTAGATGAGGATTTGTTACAGCTCAACAATATTGTAGTAGATTATGGTGAAAGACAAAAAAGAAAATATTTTATGAAAATCAAAAGTTGTTAGTACATGTAACTTTGATTTTCCTAGCTTTGTTTTGCTAAAAGAAAAGTAACATTTGTAATTTATGAACCATTAACATTCATGAGCACTGGTGGTAATTTACTTGTTAACTATAACACTCAATTGGACTAAGAGAGCATTAGTTAGATTTAATCTTGACACTATTCTCAATTTGAATTGTTAGTTTGGTTATTGTTTCATGTCAGTTAGAACTTATAGTTTAAATATGAATGGATAAGACCTCGTTTATAGTTGATGTTTGTGTCAACAGACAACATCCACACTATTGAGAACATGATACAAATTTCCATGATAGTTAAAGATGTGTGATTTTTCCTTGGCTACACCAGCTATTATTGTAAATTATTAAAATTTATTCTAGAATAGCTAGGTCTTTATTTAAGGTGACAAAGAAAGATGTTTTGTTCTTGTGGAATAAAAAATGTAAAAACACTTTCTAATATCTAAAGAAAAGGCTGACCCAAACTCCAATGTTGCAAAGTCTTAAGTAGACCCAACTATTTTAGATAATGGCAAGTGCTTTTGATTTTGCATTAGGTGTTGTTCTAATGTAGTTCGATGAGAAGAAGAGGTCCTACTACATTCACAGTGCTAGTCAAAGCATTGTGGGATCTTAACTAAATTACACCATAACAACAAAGGAGTTTATGATTTTTGTTTTTGCACTACAAAAATGTAGGAATTATGTTCTATATTGCAAAATCTTCATCAACACTAATCATAGTGCCATCCAATTTTCCATGAATAAATTGGATGTCATCCCTCATGTGATACGATGCATAGTTCTCTTACAAGAATTTGATCTTTATGTGATTGATCTCAATGGAGTTGAAAACATGCTGGAAAATCATCTGTTGTGGTTATGAATTGACAACAAGGGAGAAGTTATGCTTCTTGTTGACTTTCTAGATAATCATATTTGTAAGGTTATTTTCAACTTAAAGAATGGACATAAATGCCTATGGTTTCTAGACATTTTCAAATCATAACCTACTTGCTACAATTTCATGCAATTCTCTCATATTATAGACACACACTTTTTAGGGGTTTCAAGATTTTATTCATGTATATTATCATTTTCATAATTTCAAGAGTTTTGTATTTGGGTCTTTGTCATTCAATGATATGGAATTTATCAGAAATATTTTGAATTTGAAGCAATAATGTTTTGTACTTTTATGAAAAATTATCCTTCAATAAGTCATATTTTGCATTTATTGTGAATTTTTTTTAGATCTTAGAAGTTTATGATTTTCTAATAAATTAGGTTTTTTAGTTTCATGATAAGCTAAAAAATTGGGGTTTAGGAAATTTGAAGAGGTTTAATTTCAAGAATTTTATATTTAGGTTTTTTTATTCAATGATACAAAATTTATATTTTCAAAAAATTTGGAATTTGAATCACAAATGTTTTACATTTTTATCAAAAATTGTTTTCAATCATTAATGTCTTGCATTTACTATGNAAATCAACAACCTAAATCTACAAATACACAACAAATTTCACCTACATAGCCTAATATTCAACTTGTAAGATATGTGGTATTTTACATCAATTTTATGCATAATCAACATTTTCATTTACTGATGATTTTAATTTTATTTTTTAATATCCTAAAATATACATGAATATTCAAAATACCTCTAATTTCAACTTTGATTTAAGCATAAGGAAGTAATGAGTTTCATTTTAAAAATGAAACCTAATTAACATTTTCAATGTAGAGTTATAAGTTAATGAAGCCATTAGAAACCAATGAGACAATGATGCCAAAAATAGAAAAATAAATGAGACAATGAGACAATGAAGATGTGCTTGCTTTACTCTCAAAGACCCCTGATATTTCTACTTCATAGATTTCCAAATATCCTTGGAAGTTTCTTTGCTAAGAATAGTCTTTAAGATAGAATGATCAATTTCCTATAATAAATAATTTTTTGCCTTCAAATCTTTTAACCTCAATCCCTCTAGATCCTTCCTTTGTTCATTTGTGAGTGCAACCAATGGTCATAGTGTCCATCAACACATGGGATAGGTTGTACAAAAATTTTTAGAGGCCATTTATGCACTACTATGCTCTTCTCTCAAGCCTCCTAAACTAGGTGCACTACTATGATTTTCTCTCTAGCCTCTGAAACTAGGCTTTCTCTTTAGCCTCTTGAACCAAGCTTTGATACCATTGTTAGCCTCTAAGGTTATGCACTGCTAGCATTAGATAAAAAAACAAAAAAATAGAACAAAATAGGGGCAAATAGAGGCAACTGAATTTCACTTTTTTATTCAACTGATAATGCCCTTTAAATAGGCAAATAAATTAATAAAAAATAGCAACCAAATCCTAATATGAAGCAAATTCTATAATAGTTGACCCTTTAACTTCTATAATAGTTGAATCTTCAACTTCTGTAATGGCCAACCCTTCAACTTCTATAATGGCAAATCCTTCAACCTTTGTAATGGTAAACCCTTCAACTTCTGTAATGATTGACCCTTCAACTTTTATAATGATTGACCATTCAACTTCTAAAGAATGAAAATAGCAACCAAATCCCTAAGGATGGTTCCTAAAGACTAAGAAAAACAAAAAAAGCATGTTTAACAATTAAAAAAATTTAACACAGATGAGGTTATTTTATTTAAAGACTATTATTATGTAGCCATTCTTTGGGTGGCACACATATTACTACTTATGCTACTATTCTCATCTAAGTCTATGTTTGTACAATATGCTACAAAGCCTAACCATGGTGGTAGTGGTGCATTGTAAGTGAAAGAAGGACTCTTCTACAATTCAAAGCAGTAGTGAATAATACAAGGCAAGCATTATCATCATGGAATAGTGAGTCCAACCCAAATTACTAGAAATGAAAAGGAGTCTCATGAGACAACATTACCAATAATGTTATTACTTTGTCTCTTGGCTACTCTTGGCTTCTCAAAGACACAAGTGTTGAACATTCAAAGATTTTGTCAACCATTTCCAAGTTTCATAACCTTCGCTACCTTGATCTCAGTGGTAATTTTTATCCACTCTCTATACTTGATCTTTCTTTAGTGATCATATCAATTCTTCCAAAGGTGGGTGGCCTCTCCCATTTTTTATTTTTGAATTTGTTAGTCATTTGGTTGCCCTCAAACTTAGATGTTATTCCATTACAATTAGGAAATCTTCACACATTGAAAGTTTTGGATCTCTCTCATGTTTTATATATCAGTTCTATTGATCATTTTATTACTGATGGCACATCCAACTTTCCCACTAAGGCTCTGCTATCTTTTTCAAATATGAAAAACCTGATATTAGATGCGATATCCCTGGATAACAACAAAAACTGGGCTAATTCCTTATATAAATTGCAACATCCTAAAATTCTTAGCCTGACCTCTTCCAAGCCTAGTTGCCTCAAAAATCTTACATCTCTCACTCATCTCTCTTTGGATAATAATGATTTCTTTGGCAGTTTAATTTTTAACATTGTTGCAAATATGAGCTCCCTAGTTCACCTCTCAGTGTTATCTACCAACATATCTAATTTTATTCCCATCCATACCTTACCTTCACCCATTTCATACTTGAATCTCAGGGGCAACAACTTCCAAAGTCATTTCACTTTCACATCTCTAGAATATCTAGATCTTTCTTTTAATGCATTAAAAGGAATTATTCCCTCTTGTCTAGTTAATCTCACTAGACTGAATGCATTGCCTCTCCATTATAATCAATTGAATGGCTTCATCTCCACC
>MNCI01005094.1:69985-83971 GCA_015680685.1 Gnetum montanum | reverse complement strand
GAGTTAATTTAATATAATGTATTTTATATGTTATGAGGCTTCATCTTTATGTTACAATTATGATGTCTTAACATGCTTAACTAACATGATTATGTACACTAGCCCTGTGTGTTGTGTTAGATAGGTGATGTTGTTAGAAAGGGTGTTGGATTGGGGTACAAGAGAACCTATTCAGTATGTCTTTCAACTTTAAGTGTAATTTTAGTATTTATGCTTTTGCACTACAACACTATGTTTCATGATGTTTGAGTGTGATTTTGGCATGTAAATGTGTAGAGCATTTGATAAGGAGCTCATAGGTTCAAATAGATTTTTATTTGGAGTCTTGGTGTGTTTGTTATGCATGGTTGAAGTTTTCGGTATTAGTAGTAGAAGAAAAAAAATATCTTAGCTTATGAAAATAAAAAGTAAAATAAAATAAAGCAATGTTGACTTATGTAGGTGACATGGGTAAAAGAGAAAAGGCCTTTGCATTATGATAACATGAATTATGCTTATAAGTGTTAATAAAAAAAATAAAAAATAAAACCACCATCTTTCTTTTGTTGTGCACACCATGTTTAAGCATTGTGAGTTTTGGATTTTTTTTTTCATGTGAACAAAAAATAATTTCTAGTTCCTTCATCTTTGTTTTTCCCTAGTTTTCTTCTATTTTTCATGTTGGGTGGATAGCTCAAAGATTGGTCTTAAACATGTTATTTTGCATATTTCCTAAAATTGTACAGTTTTGGTTATGAATTGTTTATTAATATGTATATGTGATGTATGGTATGATGGGGACTTGTATAATATGATATGTGATGTTAATGAGGCTAGTATGATGGGAAAATTATATTTTCGGGGCCTATTGTGGCACAAGCATTTTTAGGAGTTTCAATCCTTCCTAGTGATAATTAAATATTATTTTATTAATCAAACTTTGAAAACACATAACTTTGCTTCCAGGAGTGTGATTTAAGTAAAATTAGTATCATTGGGATCATTTTATGAAGTACTTTCTAATCATGGAATTGGTTTTCTCTTTGGACATATATCATTTTAGAGGTTATTATAGTGGTCACTTTTTTGAGAATTACATGTGGTTCAAGAAATATGGTTGTGTGCAAAATGTTGTTTTGACAAATCATGATATTTTCTTATGAAATGAAACTAACTATTAGGTGTGGAGATATGTAGTTATGTTATGTTTGTTTGAATGTGTTGTGCTTATGACATGTGTTGGCTTAAGCTAATCAAAATGCATAAACGTCATCACAAAAATGCTTGTGATGGTCATTGGTAGGTGGTGCTAGCATGAGGGTGTGGACTAGTTGGTGATAAGGCACCCTGAAGGTAGTATGGATTGACCCCCACTATGATGCATTGATGAGGCTCCTATCTTAGGCCTCATCCTAAGAGTGGAAGAGCATAGGTGTGTTCGTTCCTATGGTTGGTATGTGGCATAGGTGGGTTCATTCCTATAGCTAGTCCTCTAGAAGGCTAGTGGTTGTGGGTCATAGGTTGATGAACCCTAGCACCGGTTGGATAAATCAAAGACTAATAAAATACCTACCGACAATGACTATTTATGAGTACTCGCAAAAACATTTCACATGATATACTAAGTGTGGATAGTGACCACATGGGATTATAATAGTATTAGTTTATGAGTCAACACTGATAATATATATTATGATTGGATTATGATTGTGTGCGTTGTAGGTATGATGGCATGGGCATGATAGTGGAAATGCATGTAATGTGATGCAACGAATAGGTAATAGATTTTTCTAGTGTTATGCACAATATGGTGTGTGTATATGTGTTGTTCTTAGCATGCACAAGACATACCGTTGATGCAGGTTGCCTTGTATCCCACTCCTCTTCTCCACTACAACAGTTGTTGATCATCTAGCAAGGGAAGAGTAAAGGCTTCCCACTCAATTTTATACTAACCTTATTTAAGTACAAGTGGAAGTCACAAGAGCACAAATGAGTAGGAAAAGAGAGATTAGAGGAGGGGGAATCTTCAAGGATTGATTAATGTATATTCCCATGTATAGTAGTATGTACTATTGATACTTGTCTAAAATTCTCTATACTCTAGTATATGTGATGATGATGTTTATGTATTTTTGTATCTTATGAGAGTAGGATAGATTATTGGTTTATGTAAAGACATGCAGTTTTGAATTTTTGTGTAAGTTGAACTTCCATAATATAATGCATTTCTTATCCTTATTAATATTTTTAGTTTATCAAGCTTTCATTGTGGTATTACTAGTCATCCTAGGCATCACCTTACCCTAGCAAGGTGTAGTACAACGAGATGTTACATTGTGGTATCAAAGCTAGTTTACTTTGATGTTGTATGATGGTTGGGGTACTCATCCATTTATGATTTCATGGTATAGATATGTATAGTAGATGTGGTCATGACACTAGTGGAGCCCATAAATCAAAAGATCCTAATGATGGATAGGAGTAGTGATCCTACAAATAGGCAACCAGATCTTATACAACAGTTGTTATAGATCTTGGATTAGCATGTTATAGCTAGTGATGCTCCTATTCTCATGGTTACGAAAGTGGAAAGTGGTAGTGGTAGTGGAGGCCCAAGAAAAATCAAACAAGTAATCTATTAATCAGAAACTAGTAAAGTAGTTTAAAAAATTTGGACAGACCTCATAAATTTGATGGCACTGAAGATCCTGTTGTAGCTATAGAATGGTTTGAGGAGTTATAAAAGGCTTTTAATTTGATGGATTGCTCATTGGTTTAGTAGACTTACTTAGCAGTCTACCAGTTGGATAGCTGAAGAGTAGGCCAAGGTATGGATTGGCAAAGAGGTGGCATGGGATGATTTTTTGACACCTTTCAGAGCCTATTATGTGTCTACCCAATATGCTCAGACCAAGAACGATGAGTTCTATCATTTGTATTAGGGTCATTTGTTTATGGCAAAGTACGATGCTCGTTTCTCTGAACTTAGTAGTTATGTACCATAGATGTAGACACATGCTCAGACATGGACAAATAGATTTGTTAGAGGGTTGAGACCATCCTTGAAGAACCAAATTTTACCCCTTAAATTGACATCCTATGATGAGGCTAGAGTAATAGCCATGGATTTAGAGAGGAGTCAACATGAAGATGTAGCTTGTAAAGAGAGGCCTTTACCCTCTAAGAAACCTCATGGTCATGGAGGAGAGTGTCTAACACTAGATCATGGTCCTACAGTTGGATTTGGTTGTGAAGTTATTATTTTTAATAAATGTAGGTAGCTAGGCCATTTGTAGAGAGATTTCTAGAATTGTTTTACATTTGGGAAGCCAGGGCATCAGGCTTGCGAGTACCCAAAATAGGTAGGTGATAGTGGAGGAGGTAGAGGTTAAGGACAATGACCTCTAGTTAAAGATGGATGTGGAATGCTAGTCACTCAACTAGGAGGAGGGGACTAGAAGACTCAAGGATGAGTGTATGTCTTAGTAGACCAACCATTGGATGTGCAACCAAACATAGTGATGGAGATGGAAGGTATGATTTTGGACTTTGCTATGTTAAATTATTTGATCTACGTTCTAGACATTCTTTTCTAGATCCTACAATTGCACATCATGTAGCTCTTGTATGTCAATCTCCTTCTCCTAGGGTGATAGTATCTTCTACTAGGGATCATGAAACTTGAATTGATTAGGTATGTATAGGTGTGCTAGTAGAATGGGAAGGTGTGCAATGGGTTAGTGATTTACATGTTATGGATCTTAGGGTATATGATGTAATTTTGGAGATGGATTGGTTTTCATAATTTAATGCTAGTTTGGACTATCAGCAAAAGCTCCTACAACTACAATCACTCAATGGTGCTCCAATTGAGGTAGAAACTTGTTTAAGGACTATCTGTCTGGATTTGGTCTCCTCTCAAATGTAATGTAGGATGCTTCAAAAATGGCATGAATGCTTTGTGACTATAACATATAAAATAGATATGATGGAAATAGATCAAATTCCTATAGTTTAAAAATTCTCTAATGTGTTCTAGTTAGAATTACTAGGTTTTCCACTGAGGTGAGAGGTTGAGCTCAAGATAGAACATAAACCTAGCACAAAGATTATTTTAAAGGCTCCATAAAGGATGTCTCCTATAGAGCTAATAGAGCTAAGGATTTTACTACATGAATTTCTAGACAAAGGCCTCATTCAACCTAGTGTATGACCATCGGATGCACCTATGCTATCTGTTAAAAATAAGAATGGGGATATATAACTATGCATAGATTTTAGGCAACTAAACTAGGTGACTATGAAAAATAAATATTCTCTACCATGCATTAATGACTTGTTTGATCAAATTCAGGAAGCTCATGTATTCTCAAAGATTGATCTCAAGTTTGGGGATCATCAGGTGCGAGTTTGTGAACAAGATGTGTCAAAGACAACATTCAAAATACAATATGGTCATTATGAGTTTTTGGTGCTTCCATTTTGATTGACAAATATACTAGTAGTTTTCATGCACCTCATGAATAGTGTGATGCAGAAATTCCTTGATCAGTTTGTGAATGTGTTCATAGATGATATCTTGGTATATTCTCCTAATGAGCAGTTGCATGCAAAGCACTTACAAATGGTATTATAGACTTTCATGGGGTACTAATTATATGATCATCCATATAAGTGTTTATTTTGATAGGTAGATATTCAGTTCTTGGGACATGTGCTATCATGAGCTAGTATCTCTATAGATCATACAAAAGATTGTAGTCATTCATTATTAGCCTATGCCATAATTAGTAGTGGAGGTGCAAAGTTTCTTGGGATTTGCAAGATATTATTGGAGGTTTGTGAAACATTTTTCTTACATAGTGGTGAGTAGCAAGGTAACCCTATTCCCAATCATACAAATCATAAGTGTTCATGCACGATCTAGTTGAATTTCATGGACTTTGTCATTTCCAGTGCACTAGCCCTTTAGGAAGTGAATCTAGCCTTAAGGTCAATCATTGTCTTCTCAATTACACTTGTGACATTTATTGGTATGGCCAAGTGTAACTAAGGCATTTGATTTGTATTATTTTTATGTTTTATAGTTGAGTGCTTGAAATGTAAATAAAATAGGGATTTAATTAACTAATTAACTAATCATTTAGCTAATATTAACATAAATATCTATTCCCACTTTCTGTACACATACCCACGTATTCATTGCTGGGTGACCAAATGCTATGCTACTGTGCATACCAAGTAATAACACTACTAGGATTACCAAGCGAATACGTGTTACACTTGAAACAGTTGTACTTATGTGTGTAATCTATCTGGCTTAATTGCTTATCTAACATAGGAACTAGAGAACAATTAATAATTAATTGAAAACATTTAATAAATAATTAAAACTAGTAAATTTATAAATAAAATATCTAATCTATCCAAAGTGTTACACGGTTTATCAGAGAGCTCATCTTTATTGCCACATAGACTATCATGCTTAGGTACAAAAATGCTCAAATAAAGACTCATACATAATGACTCTTGCTGTAGGCACCCAAGGGAAAAATTCTAACTTTTGAATTCAAAAAATGTAAGAGCTTTGTTGCTACTAAAATCCAGATTTGCATAAATGCGATTGGTAGGCATGTGTTTATAGGTAATGAACAAACACTATGTTGATGAGGCCTCATTGATGCAGGGCGAGATGTGTCGATGAGGCCTTGTAGACATAGTCGATTAAATCAATGAGGCCTCATCGACGCAGCCAACCAACGACAACTCATCATACCAATATGAATAAATGAAAACTCATTCTTAAGTTTTTTTACAAAATTGGGAAGGTATGGGATTATTGATTAAATTTTCTTCAACAAAACAAATTGATTGACTTTGACAAGAAATGGAGTACCTGGGTGTATGAATCAACACATTACAAAAATGGTGGTGCTTAGGATACAAAATTAAACACCATGACACAACTCTTAAAAAATTAGACAACATTCTTCTTGATGGTATGAAGCTTGTTGAAGAGGATCAAATGGTCCCAAGAAGTGGTGGTTCTTCAGGCTTTGAGGGACCTTCACAAGCTTCACATACTAGTGATGGTTGAGGTGGCTGCAGTTGTCCTATTGTTGCTTCAACTTCATATGGAAGGTGGAAAGTATCCAAAAGTGCTTTCATTTTCTCCTTGTTACCCCTAGGATCATGCACCATCCATGTAGCTTCCCCAATGTGGGTTAGAACAGGCATGTCCCAAGGACAAGATATTGCTAGAAATAACTCTTTATAATTGACAAACCAAGTAGCAAACTTATTGTGTTCAATGCCAAATACTCTCACTATTTTCTTCAACTCCTGGTAGTCATTCATCCATTTGGCTAGGTCCTTAGTTATAGATCATTAATCTATAAATTGCTCTTTAAGAACTTTGATTTCAGTGTTAGTAGTCTCAAACTTTTGCTTGGTGTCCTTATGGTGTTTGAACTTGGCCTCATATAGTAGATACGAGCTAGCCACTTGTTTCTTCAATTTCAACCATATCCATCTAGCTATCAGCATTACTAGGTTTTTATAATGGATATTGGAAAAATCTATATAATCTAACATTTCCTTTATCTACAAATCCTTCAAGAAAATCTTCACCTTGTTGCAGGCATCAATCCCATCAAGGATGGGCTACCACATCTCTCCTTTTTGCTAGAGTTGTTGGAGGGGTTCATTCACTTTTATCTTTGTCATATAGATTTTTTTTTCATTAATTTAATTTTATAAGCCAATTTGGTCCCTGTAGTGATTTTTCACCTTCTTAAATTTAAGACGTTCATTTTTCCAAGTGACGATCTCGATGGCAAAATTTTGTTGCATGGTGCATACCTCCTCCACTAACAGATTGTAGTTTTGCATGGCCAATTTCCTTAGTTTAGTGTTAAATCTATTAAGCTACTCCTACTATTGATGAATAAACTCTTGCATTTGATCTCTTTGAGCATCAACATTTCACAAGTGATGATTTTGCTCGATCAATGCTTCATTCCCTTAGTGCATCTGATTCAAGTCCTTTTTAATTAAGTGTGTTTTAGCTTCAATCACAAATTGTTTGAAAATGGCCATTACTACTTCCTCCTCAACCTTTTGAAATCATTCTTGAAGCTATTTGATAGCTTCATCTCTTGTCATTACTGGGCTAAGGATTACTTGTTTTGCAAGTTGAGCACAAAGTTCAGCAACCTCCATGGCCAAGCATTGATTTTGCTCTTAGGCCATTTGTAGTTGCCCTTCCAAGATGATGCATCTACCCCTTACATTAAACAACTTCAATTACTTACAATGATATTCTTTAAAAGATCAAAGATGTTTGAAATTAGTTGTCTAATTTCTACTAGTCATTCTAGCAGTTGTTCTTGCTAGGATGTGTTCAATTTTTCAATGATCATGCCTATGAAAATCTACACATCTTGAAGTGCAGATACATCTGGTACAAAGATATGGATGCATTCAGTGCTTTAGCTACTACTTCTACCATTGTTTATTATCCTTGGTGTTGCATCACCAAGATAGTTTCCTCTTCACCTTCCTCCAACCTCACTGAGAAAGTTGTGCCATTCCCAGACATTTCTGGGAATAGATGGTATGTTGCTAGTGACACCATCACCTCTTAAGCATTGGGATCCAACCTTAAAGGTAGTTACATTCTTTGGGCAGAGAAAATGGAACCACCCCTCTCCATCTAACTCACTATTTGAGCCACCTCATTAAGGTGACTCATTGCTGGTTGATACACAAATGGATCCGACCCCCTCATTCCTACTCATTTGAAACACCACTAATTTTGGCCTAACACTTTAAAATAAGAACAACCCACACTTGAGCTTTTGGAGGAAAAAACTTTGAGCTTGTCTTAGGCACACACGCTAGCTTGTCTTGGAACTCATGCTGGATTGCAAATTTTGTCAATCACGCTGCAGGTCACGCTGTGGCATGAGTCCAACATGACCAACTTTTAGAGCCTCAAAACTAAGTAAAAATGACTCGATTTCAATGGTGCAAGTCATCTTCAGGGTCCACTATTGACAAATATGGATCCTAGCCTTCAGAATGTCAGATTTCAACTCAAAATTGTAGGTTTTCATAAGATTTTTTGAAGTCACACCACAAGTCATGTTGCAGGTCACGTTGCAGCGTAAGTCCACCGTGTCAAAATCCAAGAGCCTCCAAAATGAGTTGAAAAGATCCAAATTATATTGAAAATCATCCTTAGAGCTCATGATCGACAACCTCCAGTCCTAGCTTCAAAATTCCAAAATTCATAATGTTAGATTTTAGCTCAAAATAGCAAGTTTTCAGAAGTTTCTTGAAGTCACGCTGCAGGTCATGCTACAGCGTGAGTCTAGCGTGACCTATCCAAAATAGCTCCAAATCAGACACATTCAAGTTCAAATTCCAAATTTTAGATCACTCTTAGAATTAGACACATTCAAGGCAATAGTTGCATTCAAGGAATAGGCTTCAAAAATTAAAATTTTGTGTCAAATGTCTCATTTTACCTCACTTAGGATGAGGTCACATTGAAGACATGCCCAACATGAATGCCCAATGTGAGTTCAAGTAGACACACCTTAAAAAGACATGGAACCACCGAAATCAACATCCTACAGTAGTCAAATCAAACATCCAGAAGTTTCAAGTGAGCCAGAGCCAATTTCTCTTATTGTACATCATCCTTTCAATGTAAATTTTCATTTGTGGACTTGTCGAGCCCTCATGTTCTAAATTGTATGTGCTTGTATGGGCTTGAGTAAGCCACATGTTGTAAGATACAATGCACCTGGTCTAGAACATAGCTTGCCCACACACGTCCAACTCACATACAGTTGTATATTGGACATGTGTCACTTGATCCGCCTTTCATCTCATCTCCTAGCTATTGATTCCATTCTTGAATTCTGCACCCAAGCCCAGCCTAGCCCTATAAATACCCTATCAATTCACATAAATGGGGGGTTAGAAATTATGAAGGTTGACAACTTAGGAAACTCAGACTAGAAATCCTTGGTTTCTTGGCACACTTGACTCCTAGCATCCAAACACTTTTGAAACACATCACAACACATCACCTGGGGCTTGGCGCTTGACTTGCAATCCACACATGCAGCTACACTTTGACCTATGCATATATTTTTCAAGAAATAAAATATAGTTCATTTTGCCAGCCATTATTTTGTTTACTCTATTTTATGTTCATTTTACATTTCATTTACAATACCAGTTCTACATGCATTTCTGTTTACATTTCATACTTGCTGTTTACATTTTAAAACATCAGTTATGATAACCCCAGTGCAAGCCATAGTTTATGCTTAGGGAAGTATTTGATTGATTTGCATGCAGACCATCCAAGGCACTCCCCCTTCATTTACTTTTCCAGCTTGCCCTTGGGTGAAGGCAAGGTCAACTGTGTTTTCTTGATGATCTTTTAGTGTTTGTTTTCCTTCCAGCCTTACACCGATGATTTAGGTTAGTACAGTAAATTGGTGCTAGAAGGAGGGCCTAACTTGCTTGTTGTTGTCTGTTAAAATGTTAATCACGCTACCTATCCAAACGCTGCACAGAAAAAATGCTAAAACTAAAGCCCAGATTGTCCAGTTAGCTTACATATGGAGGCTTGGCTTACCCATCCTATCCATCCATCCTGATACCTCACGCTATAGTGAACTCACGATGTAGCCTACTCACGTTGTTACTCTATTGCCTCATATTGTAGTCTGATCACGGGTCACACTGTTGGTCACGCTAGTCAAGCTGTAGTTTGGTCATGCTGTTGGTCACACTGGTCATGCTGGTCATGTAGCAGTTGCTCATATTCAACATTGTTTAGCCTAGTTTACTCACGTTTATTATGGAATCCTCACAAATTACCCTGGTAATGTTGCCAACCTCTGACTTTGAAACTAAAACTTCAAACCTTGTGATTTCTACCGAGTCCATAACTATCATCAAACAGATAAACTCCCAAGGCCCTACACACCAGTCACTCAGGGTACAAGGTAGAGACCCTACCTATGCAACTCTTACACCTGAATAGTATAACTTCATCTATGTCAAGATCGAAGCCAACTTACCCATCGATCATGTAGAGAGAAGAAAAGTGAGACTATGAACTTATCCACAAAGGAGGTCATGAATTCATCCCCTTAGCATTTGAGATAATCCTGCTCTCTGAGCACCACCATAAACTCATATCCTAGCTTCTCATGGTGAGAATCCAAGACTTACAGACACCTCCGATAGAGCTTCAGGGTGGAGACGAGAAAGACGACTTCGCAGCCCAATTTAAACATGGGGATTCATACCATACTGTCAATCTCCATGCCCATACAAACCCATTATTTCAACCTTTCCTAGAAGAGACAATATTTCCACCACCAGCTTCTCTACAGGAAGTAGCCATTCCCATTCCCATCTTCTCCAAGTCCAATGTTTGATCTAACGTTTCCACTTCCATCATACCTCTACAAATACAATCCCAACAACCTCCACCCCAAATAATGCAGGATCGACCTCTCGACCTCAAGTGATTGGGATGCCTTAGATCATGCTAGCTTCCACATCCATCCATTACCTACCTCAAGTGCAAATCCAGCAAGCACCATTGGTCACTTCACAACCTATGATTGGGTAGTGGATCCCACTAGTTGTTTAGCAAAACCTATCTACCCATTATAGCATACCACACTTCATTGTCTCAGCCTCCAATGTCATCCCAACACAACAAACAATAGTCCAACAACCTATCTTTCCACAACAAATGGAACAATCAAATCATTATCAGTTACCATCAACCCAATCCACTAGTTTTCCTACCATCCAAGAGTGGGAAGATACAAAAAAAATGATGCAATCATTAGTAGAAGAATTAAAACATCTTAAAACTGTGAACACTAAGGAAGTCAAGGTACTAGACTTCTATCAAGATGATGACCCCTCAGTTCCACTGCTAACCTTGCTAAAGGAAGTTTCGTTACCTCAGCTAACTAAGTACAATGGAGCGGGAGACCCAAATTATTACCTAATAACATTCCGAATAGAATGTATATTGCTTCAGGCATGGCCTCATGTAGTTCTATGTGTGTTTGTTATGTCCTTAACTGGGAAAGTCCTAGACTGGTACTAAGCTTTACCCCATAGCTCCATATCTTCTCTAGAAGACTTGTTGTATCAGTTTGTCACCCATTTCAAATACAATATGAAACCTGAAGCCACATTAGATAGCTTAATTCAAATTAAACAAGTACCATTAGATCCAGCACAAAACTTTATCCAAAGGTGGAGTGTGACCCTAAATGAACTTCACGAGCCTATATCTGAAACATATCTGCTTACCATCCTTAAGGAAGCTACAAATGACTTTGTTAAATCAAGAATTTACTATTTAAAACCCCGCACCATGAGCCAAGAATTTGTGCAAATTAAAGACATAGAAGAGGCTTCACAAACAAGCAATGACCTAGCCTACTCAACCTTTAGGAGCCAACATATTAGAAAAGATAAATGCAAGATGACGATAGCAGCAGTGGCTAAGACAACCCGACCTAGCCATCCAAGACAAAAAGGAAAACAACCGGCTATCCCAAATGGCTATGAAAGAAATACACCTACCCCTACACCTGAAACTTCCTCAAATAGGAACACCAACATGGGTCACAGCCATACATTCGAAAGAAAAGAACCTGCTCAATACACACCTTTGTCCATGAAACTTTCACAATTTCTTGATAAGATTCTAAAGGCTGGGCTAATAAAACATAAACAAATGTCTCCCCTAACATCTCAAAAACATGATACATTCTATGAGCTAGCCAAAAACTAGCCTTAGTAATAGCTAATGAACCACCCATTCCAAGAGGTTTTAGGTTGGAAAGGTTTTGTGAGTATCATCAATGACACGATCATGAAACTAATTACTATTTCACCTTGAAATAGGATATACAACACATGATTGATAGGGGTGAAGTAGTATTCAATGAGGCAAACCTAGTAAGACCTCAAAACTAGCCCATGGGGGGCTACAAGGATCCTCTCAATGCTCGTGAAGCACCATATGTGATTAATACTATCCACATGAAGAGTAGAAAATATGTCCCATGAAAACCTTCTGTGATTTGTAGACCTTCATAAAACACAACTACCCCAACATCTCCTCGAACCCCTTTCACTGTACACACATCTTAGGCACCACAAAAACCATTCGTTATCCACATACCTCCTTTTGTCGCCATGATGACCATATGGTTTGAAAACTGACCCATTCCTTTTGTGACCCCGGTGCCAAAACACCCTAGCACACAATCAACTTATACTCCCTCACGACCTCTATGAGAATGTCTTGATGATAGGTTAACAAGAGAGCATCTGGAAAGAGAAAACTATAGGCACAAATTAGGACCACCAAAGCCTACACCGCTAAATGTTGTTCCTATGGGTCCATTTGTTAATGCGCCTAGTACGATTCATCAAAACAAGGATAACGTCATGGGTTGTGTCCCAAACCCAGCACCCTTAATAACTAATGCAAAAATTCCTCCATGATAAATACAAATGCTGGGTCAAATGGACCAAGTCTTCACTGATAAAGGTGTTCCAAATAGTAAAGACCTAGCAAGTGCATTAACCCAGGTTACACAAGCCTTAAAACGAAAGAATACTTCTTTAAGTTTGTATGACCTAGTAATGACTTCATTAGTACATCGGGAAGCTCTTGTATAGATGATGACCTCGATCCCTGTTAGTGAGGACCTTCCTGTAGATGAACCATCCATTTATGCAGTAGTCCCCACAACTTTAGGAATCAAAGACCACATCCCTAGAGTTCTGTGCTAAGGACATTAAGCTAGATGAGAAAACATGAGAAGTCACCACAACCCCTAGTTCATAATGATATAGGTTGCTCATTTCAAGATATGTAGGGTGCATGGTGATGATGATGTGGCCAAAAATGTAATATTTTTTCTTGTCATAAAAAAACTGGGGTTTATTCAACAAATATAGCCCATGACAACCTCTTTCTTGAAATCCTCTAGTGGTTCCCATGTTTGAGTGAAGGCATAATTACCTTAGATTTCATATCTGGAAACCAATTCCCCACATCAGCTGAATTCATAGTGGTTGATGAAATGCTTGGGTTTAATTTGACCCTAGGACATCCCTGGCTAGCTCAACTTAAAGCTGTATCCTCACCAATCCATTAGGAGATCCACCTACCTTACAAGGGTGGTGAAATCATCATACATGGAGATACGGCTGTATCAATCACTTCCTCACATCCTAAGGTAGGTCAATAGTTAGAAATTAAGTTCGTTGAGCCTAAGTAAGAAACTATGAACATACATCAAGACATGAACTAAATGTTAAATCACAACCCTAATAGGATTAAATAAACACAAGAAGATGTAAACATAGGAGCCATTCCTACTAATGTCTTCTGGTCAAAACTACCCTTTGACATCACCGATGAAGGGGAGGATGAGTATAAAATCATACCCACATGCCCAACCCCACACGTTAAGCTACAAAAAATCAAGAGGCAACTCAACAACTAGAATGAAATCACCACATGTCCAAAATGACGTTAAACTACCACATGTCCAAAATGACGTTAAACTAACACATGTCTAAAATGACATTAAACTACCACATGTCCGAAATGAAATTAAACTACCACATGTTCGTAATGATGGTAAACTAGCCATAGTCAGAAATAACTGGTTCCTTTTAAAAGTTTCCTAAAATGGTTATTGCTTTTGGCCCACTATGGCATAAAATTGGTAACCTTTCTTTCCTTAGCAACAGAAAAAAATAGTCCACTATGACTTTAAACTGATCTGAATAGCCCAAAATGGCTTTCAACTAGGATTCAATACATTGCAAAACTTACAAACATTCACCACGTTATGTCAAATTTGAGTTTAAATGATACAAGTTGTAGTCTAGATTTATGTCTTATCGTTGCTTTCTTCTTTT
>MNCI01005094.1:19457-69718 GCA_015680685.1 Gnetum montanum | reverse complement strand
GGAGGGCCCTAAGTTGGCCTCCAAATGCCGTAGAATCTCTACCTCAGGCATATTTTCCCAATCCTCCTCCAAGCCAAGATCAATGTCAGCCAAGGTTTTACCCTTGTCCACTAAGGTTCAGGAAGGATGCTCAAGAGAGAAAATGCCTGTAGAAGCCTCCCCAAAGGTCATGGTAATCATCCTCTCAGTAGATCCTTCCACCTCAGTGCACTCGGTGAACTTGTCATAAGCAGACCATAAGCCTAATCCATCGATGAACATCTCCATCTGACCATGTTCAATTGACTCTTCCTTCAACCATTTCTTGTATTGATGCTTCTGGTCCTTTTGGTCTTGGCCCCACTTCCGTACCTTAGCTGCAAAGGACTTACAATCATGACACTTTTTGTTCAGAATATCTATTTGTGGCCTTTGCTCAGCCAAATCCCCTGTAGCTTGCACCTTGCTATTCAAAATCATCCAGTAGTGTGCATAGGTGATTTCAGAAGTGTGCTAAGTGCTATTGCCAGATAGTATGGAAGTAGTAAGATCGTAATGGGACTGGAGATCCCTATTCTTCTCTCTCTTCTTTGCTAGTGATTCTTTCAATGAATGCACCTCGTCCCATAAGTACTCAACTAAGAACCTACAAGTCCAAAGCAACTTGGCGTTCTGTACGATGCAACCAGAAACCACATCATACACATTCCTTGGGAC
Source organism: Gnetum montanum (assembly GCA_015680685.1). Classification (NCBI taxonomy): domain Eukaryota; kingdom Viridiplantae; phylum Streptophyta; class Gnetopsida; order Gnetales; family Gnetaceae; genus Gnetum; species Gnetum montanum. The sequence continues at coordinate 69,022 of MNCI01005094.1, read as the reverse complement.
TTTCTTAACATTCCCCAGCAATTCAGGGAGACCATTAATGTGAGTAGCTTCAGAGGGATCCCACTGAAGCTTGGTGCCTACAAGTATAATAACCACACACATAAATAACCTTTAATCAACAATGAACCCAAATACTAGGTACAATGTATGACATACACATACCTAGTTTTGGATGAACTTCTTGTAGGCAAGCAACCACATCATCAACGATGCCTTTAACAAAGTCTATCTTACTAGGCATCTCAGGCCATGGTCTTAGGTGGTTGATTGGTGTAGGGCAAGTTGGGGAGGTCACTTTAATTAGAGCATGTGTTCCTGACACCTTTGCCCAAGATGCATGTGCCTCAAAAGTCTTAGCATCTACCTCTGATTCCAAAAATAATCAGAATAATTAAGAAAAACTCATGAAAATTAAAAGGTACAAAGACATAGATTGCACTGAAAGCAACATACCGAAAAGCCCTTTGCCATTTAACTAGGGTAGAACCCCAAGTTGCAAACATCCATCGAAGAAGCCATCAAGGACATCTCTTTCATCACTGGGTTGCCTAAGTGCATCCATAGCCTGCAAGCTTTGTCTCCATGATGTCTGTCACATCTTCCTCTTGCAAGGTGGGAGTTTCTTCAATTGTTTCTTCTCTTTCCTTCGCTTCTTCTTTAGGCCCTGTGATAGTCACTTTGGGATCAGCCATTGGGGCCAAAGACTCTCTTTCTCCCTCACGACCTTCCCTTGATAATTCCAGAATCTTAGAGTTAGTATAACATAGTGTATATAATGCATAAGCCAAAATAGAAAAATAATAATAATAATAACAATAAATACACAACAATACAATAAGGTACTTACCCTCCACTGGTAGTACGAAACAAATCTTCTTTACTATTGGTGGTATCACATCTGGGGCAGGCTCCCTTTGACGCTCTTTCCTCTTCACCTTCATCTTAGACTTTCCAACGGTCTCACCAATCAAACGTTTAGCCCTTTTCACAGATGTGCACATCCTAGGTGGTTCCGATCCTAGGCTGTCATGGGAATGATGGGAATGGCTAGCCACACCTCCAGTAGTAACTAATATAGATTCCTCAATTTCTTCTAGTGAATCTTGGGATTTGGTGGTGCTAAATAGGTGACAAACCCAGGGACAGGACAATTGTAAACAGTCCTTCAAAACATACCGATTATCATCGTAGATCACTAAGAACTCAGCAAACCTATGTAAATACCCCACAAAGAAGGCAAAGATGAAATGGGATTTGGCATGGGTGTTTGAACGTAACTTGATGATCTCCCCATGAAAACTAGACATAAGAAAGTGGGCCCAATTGTAGTGTTTAGGGAATGCCCTTGCCCAGAAGAGAGGATATAGAAAGTTCACCTCCACTGATCAGGTGTCATCTTACATGGAAAAACCTTTGTGACCTCGAGATACACCAAACTATTCCTCTAGCTCTTTTATAACCTGGTCCTCCTTGGTTGCTTTATCTATGGCCATCATGGCACCATCAATGGGCATGCTAAAAAGGTTAGAAATGAATTTAGTGGTCAAGTGTAAAGATACCTTGACCTCTTGGACCCGCATGCTAGAATAGGAAGCATCACCATTGAAAGAATCAATAATGGTGACCATCTTAGTAGCTGGAATGCTTGGAGTCAAAGTTGAAAACAAGTCCATTAGACCTGCCCAAGTAAGGCAACTAATGATCAACTTAGAAGCTCCCCGTCGCAACCACTTTTGTGATTACTTCACCTCCCCAAATTTCATAAAGAGGGTGGCCTTAGTACGCCCTGTTATAACAGTGATTTCTTTGGGAGGGATGGCTACTGTAAAATGAAAACATAGAACAAAAAGTCAGAAACATGGAACACGATAATGTAGCCAAAAAAGAAGAAAATGGAGTCTAGAGTGTGGTCATTTATCATCAATAAGTGGCATAGGTAGGGTAGGCGTAGGATCGATTCTTTGAGGAAAGATCAGACCATTGGAAGACCATTCCTCATGTAACCAACCTCGAGCTTGGCAATGCTGAAAGGCTCTTGAAAATTGCCTATGGAAGTCAATGAGGGTCATCTTTGTCTGGTCCAATACTACAACATGAAGAATGGGGCCCATCATAAATGTGTCTAGCGTTGTGCATGTTAAGGCAAGACCACCATCATCATCATGCATCCCATGCTCATCAAAATAGGGCCTACATGAGAAAACAACATTTACATTTAGATGATGACATAAAATTTAAAACAAAATCATAAGTAAAAGTAAAATATAAGGGAGCACACTTATCCACTCTATATACTGTTCCAGGTTGGTTCTGGAATAGAGTGTGCACACAGAGAGCTAGGAAAAGTGTGTTGCTACTATTGTAATGACTACACATAGGCAGCTCCCACACACGAGTCAAGGGATGTGTAGATCTAGGACCTTCAGCAGGGCCTCCTGCAACCTTGAAAAGTCCTTTGTCAATATCAATAACAAAGGCAAGCATGCCTTGTGTGGACCTGGGCAACACTATCTCAATGATATAACTAGCCAATTGTTCACTTAAGTGAGATCATATAACCATACCAAAATATTACAGGATGAAGGAAAAAATGAACTAACACCAAGGTGAAACCATATGACATGGGGCCTGATGTGTAGGTCATAAGAGGGTGCTCCGGTCCAAAAGGGCCAAACCAAGCATGTACACCAACAAGATCAACCACCAAAAGAGAAGATTTGGGTCCCCTGCACATGACCAAAACATTAGGTAAGTGAAAAATCTAAGTGCTAACAATAGGGAAAAACCACATAAACCAAAAAATATTACATAAACAAATATTTTCAATGCTTAGCTCCACCCCATGAGACAAGGACACTAACATCTATTTAGTGTATCTGAGGCTTACTGGGGTACATTGAAATCGATTTCACCATAAATCCATGTTTAAATCATCATTCTTAGAAAAATAATAAACAATATAAATTTAGAAATTAGTGAACATCTTGGCAATCACTTTTACATTTTCAAGCAAAGAAAACTTGACACTCACACCACAACCTCCCAAAGGCAACTCACACTAGAAGGTTATTCTAGCAAAGTCACGTAATCCTCCTTGAACACTCATGATAGGTGCTTACAATCACTGCCTAGAACCTAGCAATCATGTAGCTACCAATGGAGAAATGAGAAAGAGAATAGGCCTTCTCTAAACAAGTCACGTTGGGCCCTCCAAACAAGTCATGCTTGGCTCCCCAACTGAGTCACACTGGGCTCCCCAACCAAGTCACGCTGGGCTTTTCCAAAAATTCAAAATTTGGACATCACGCGGTCTTTTCAAAAATTCAAAATTTGGCAGTCATGCTACCCTTCCAAAAATCAAAATTTGGTCATCACACTGCCTTTCCAAAAATTCAAAAATATGCAACCATGCTAAAATGTGCAGTCATGCTAAAATGTGCAGTCATGCTGCCCCTTCGAAAGTGAAAATTTTGTAGTTACGCTACCCTCCAATGTTGAAAACTTTTGCAACTCACGCTGCCAAAGAGGGCAAGACACTCATGATGCCAAGAAGATAGATAGAGAAACCCCAACTCACGCTAGCCTCCCCATGGTAGTCACATTGTAGGAGGCCCTAAAATCAAAGAAACAAGAAGGGAAAGGCCCAAAACCCTACATCCCACATCCATGCTGCCAAGAAGGCTGAAAACCCTGTGGCCCATGACTCCGAGAATAGAAAAAAACTTGTAGCTCACGCTGCATGCGGCCAAGCCCCAAAAATCCAAAAATTTGTAGTTCACAATGCCCTATCTTCCTGGTCAAAAATCAAAAATTCACAGCTCACGTTGTCCCTACCTTAAGCCCAAAAATGAAAATCCCAAAAATATGAGAAAATCCCAAAATCATAGCCAAAGTTCTACCCTAGGTAACACTTTGCAAAATATCAGAGAAAAATAGGGAGAGAAGAATTTACCTGTGCAAGGTCTTCTTCCACGTCGGAATCCTAGCTTGGAGGAGATGTTGGAGGAGCTCTTCACTCTCCTCCACAAATGCTAGAGTTACCTACTTCTTTCCCTTGCCCTTGCATGCCTTTCCTCTACCCTTATCTTTTATGGTTACGCTGACGCTGACGCTAATGCCTTGGCTCACGCTGCACGCTATAGGTAGGTCACACTGTTGTTCAAATTTCCAGCAACTCACACTAATAGAAATGAGACCTTCTACTTCAAAAATTTCCTTTTCTACCCCCCCCCTAATATTTTTAATTTAATTTAATTTGATTTATTACCTTTTAGTTTATTTTATTTTTTCTAATTTTACTTTACCATAGTTACATGTTATTGTTTGTGTCATCTTTGCCTTGTGTTCACCCAATTTTCCTTATTATTCCAACCTCTGTAGATGAGGCCCAAAATTTCTTATGAAAAAGAGGAGGAAAGTGTAAAAAATTAATAATGATAGATAAATAAACATATATAAACATTTGGAAATGGCATAAAATTCATAAAACTTTAAAATCCCCATGACCTTATTGTTCACTCGAAAATCTAAATTTAAAAATGTAGAATTTAAAAGTAAAAAATTTAAAATTTAAAAAATTTAAAAATTTAAAAATAGTGCATATACTCAATCCAAATGAAAAGTCAACACGTGGCTTGGTACAACCTTAAACTGCCATGTGGCCAAGTATGACCTTAAACTACCATGACTACCATTGCATCTCTGAATTTTTGTCAGTACATAGTTTGCTTCTATTTAGTAACTCCTTTGCCAAGAGGGTGTCTCTTACTCTGTTCTCATTTTAAATTGACAGGAGCAAGACATGGCCACCAAGAATATCCTCTCAACAGACCATACGGGAAGGTAGAAAGAGTAATCAACCCAGAATCCTTGGATTTAAATCCATGCACCTATACCAATTTAATAGCCTCCACTCAAGAAAAGTCAGATTAGCCTAAAAATATGACTAAAACTCTAGATCTAGAAGTTGATAATATCACTGAAGATCCTCTAGTTGAAATCCCCATTACCATGGTTAATAGCGAAACTAGAACATTGAAATTAAGTGCCTTACTAGACTCACAACTTGTAGGTGACATCACTCAAGTATTAAAAGATAAAATAAAAACATTTGCATGGTCATATACTAACATGCCAGGACTAGACCCCGGGATAATCCAACACAACATTATTCTTGATCAAATAATTAAATCGGTGAAGCAAAAATCAAGGAAGGTTAGACCCGAGGTTGCATTGGCCATCGGTGCTGAAATCACAAAGCTCTATCAAGCTAGTTTCATCCAGGCCATTGAATATTTTGATTGGGTATCAAACATTGTTGTAGTCCTCAAAAAGAATGGTAGTATATGCATATGCATTTACTTTTGTGATCTCAACACAACCACTATAAAGGATGATTTCCCATTACCTAGCATTGATCAACTTATTGACACAACTGATGGGCATGCACTATTATCCTTTATGGATGGATTTTCGGGATACAACCAAATAAAAATCATCCTAGAACATTAACTCAGAACAACTTTCATGACACCCTGGCATACATTTTGTTATACAATGATGTCATTTGGCCTTAAAAATGCAGGAGCTACATATCAACGAGCAATGACATACACATTTAGTGATTACATGCTCAATTTGCTCAATGATTATGTTGATGATATCACAGTAAAATCTAAAATAACAGAACAGCATGCAAAAGATCTGGACTTAGTGCTTAAACATTGTCTCAAATATGACCTTAGACTCAATCCAAAGAAGTGTGTCTTTGATGTCAAAATAGGAAAGATGCTTGGTTTCGTAGTCTCTGAAACAGGAATACATGTAGACCCTGATAAATTTAAGGCAATAACTAATATGCAACCACCAAATAAACTTACCAAATTACATGTTCTTCAAGGTAGGCTACAATTCATTAGACGCTCTATCGAGAGGTTGATAGATAAGTCAAGACATTGCAGCACCTATTACAAAAAAATGTGCATTTCAAATGACCCAACAATGTCAAGAAGCATTTGAGAACATAAAGCAAGAGTTAGCCCAACTGCCAACCATTTATTCCACGCAAGGTGATAAACCCTTTTACATCTACCTTGAAACTTCCAATTCCTCCATTGCATTGAGGCTTTGTCAAAAACATCAAGATGAAGTTGAGATCCTTCTATATTATCTAAGCCACACTTTAATTGCCTATGAACAACGATAGAAAGATGTAGAGAAATCATTCCTTGCCCTTGTTTTTGCCTTGAAGAAATGGTGGCATTATCTCTTCTGCAATCAAGTTTACATTATTTGCAAAGATAATGTACTCCAAGCTATCACTAACAATATCTACGAGTCAATTAGGATAGCTAGGTGGAAAGAAATGATCGTGGAGTTTGACTTACACTATGTTTCTCAATCTTCCACAAAAGGTCAAGCAATAGTCACACAATTTGCCATCTCGCTAACACATGATCAAGCAATAGTCAACCTTGAATTCCCTGATGAGAATATTAACAGTATAGACACCATGCTTGACAACTACGAGGCAATCCTTTATTTCGATGGAGCTTCAACCTCTTGAGGAGGGAGTGCTATGGCCATTTTGACATACCCATCTAGAGAAATCCATCCCTTTGCCTATCGATTAACCTTTCCTTGTACCAATAATGTGGTAGAATATGAAGGTCTTCTTAGAGGTCTTCAAGCAGCGTTGACTTCAGGAATTTCACGTCTTGTAGTTCGAGGAGACTCACAATTAGTCATTAATCAAGTCATTGAGGTTTACGCATGTAAGGTGCTCCATTTGCAACCATAGTGTGATTTAACCAAACATCTACTAAGAAAACTAGTAGAAACTGATATACAACATGTTCCTAGAAGCGAAAACACAATTACCGATGCACTTGCTACACTAGCCTTAAACATGACATCTGAAATGTTCCATGCGTTGCCTAGCTCTATAATAAGTTGTGCCAAACCTATAATTAACACTCTTGATGAAATTACTAGATCATCCTTTAGCACAATAAAAACACCACAAAAGTTTGGCCTAGCACTTTCAGACAAGATTCAAGTTAAGTCATGCAACTGCCCAAGCATGAGTACACATGACCAAACTTGGAGGCCTCTGAAACAACCCTCGATGCTTCACAATTCAATAGGTGAGGTCCCCCTTGGGGCCCACAGGTGACTACACCAACTTTTAGCATCCAGAATCAAATGTTTTAGGCTCAAAATGTTGGGTTTTGATTAAGTGCACAGGGGTTACTTTTTTAGATGCTGCACAAAGTAAGGATCAGCGTCACCAACTTTTGGAGACCTGAAACTAAGTTAAAACAGGATGAAATCAAGCACAAGAACCCTCCATGACCCTCACCAAGGACCCTAGCAACTCGCAACCTCCAGATAATAAAAAGTTGGGCCTCGAATATGCCATTTTGACTTGGTGACACTGGGGTTACTTTTTTAGATGCTGCATAGCGTAAGGATCAACGTCATCAACTTTTGGAGCCTCGAAACTGAGTTAAAATAGGCCAAAATTGAGCACAAGGATCCCCCATGATCTTCACCAAGCCCCCATTAGCTCTTAGCCTCTAGAAAATCAAAATTTAGGCCTTAAATATGCCATTTTAAATTGGTGACATTGGGGTTACTTTTTCAGACGTTGCACAATGTAAGGATCAACATCACCAACTTTTAGAGACCTGAAACTGAGTCAAAATAGGCTAAAATTAAGCACAAGGACCCCACATGAACTTCAAAAAGGCCCCTAGTATCTTTGAGCCTCTAGAAAATCAAATTTTGGGCCTCAAATATGCCATTTTGACTTGGTGATGTTGGGGTTACTTTTTCAGATGCTGCATAGAGTAAGGATCAACATCACCAACTTTTGGAGCCATGAAACTAAGTCAAAATAAGCTGAAATTGAGTACAAGGACCCCACATGACCTTCACCAAGGCCCGAAATAGTTCCTAGCCTCCAGAAAATTAAAATTTGGATCTCAAATGTGCCATTTTGACTTGGTGACACTGGGGTTACTTTTTTAGAAGCTGCACAACGTAAGCACAGCGAAACCAAGTAAAACCAGGGCAAAACAAGCAGTTTTAGGTAGCATCTTCAACACTAGAGAAATCCACAGGGACCAGTAGCACTTGTACCTATTCATAGGCTTCAGAAACTTCAAATTTGAGCTTCAAATGTGCCATTTTGACTTGGTGATGTTGGGGTTACTTTTTCAAATGCTGCACAACGTAAGGATTAGCATCACCAAGTTTTGGAGCCTCGAAACTGAGTCAAAATAGGCTGAAATTGAGCACAAGGACCCCCCATGACCATCACCAAGGCCACCAATAGCTCCCATGCTCTAGAAAATCAAAATTTTGGCCTTAAATGAGGTATTTTCACTTGGTGATGCTGGGGTTACTTTTTCAAATGCTACAGAACGTAATGCCCAGCGTCATCAACCAAAACAGGGCCAAAACGACATCCAAATTAGCCCTAATTTTGCACAAAAAACCCTCATGACCCATGGCATGTAGATCCACTCTGAAAATGGGTCTCATAGGTTAAAAATAGGTTCAAAATGAACTATTTTCAAGTCATACGTTGTTAGTCATGCTGGCATGCTTCCAGTAGCATAAACCCAACGCAAATACTTTCATACACTGGACACTAGATGCTGATGCCAAAATAGGCTACACGCACATTAGAGCTAGATCCATGCATGCTGGAGACTTTGGTAGCACAAAAATAGCATAGAACTACAAATCTGGAGGCCATACATGTAGATTCGAAGGCCATACATGTAGATCCGGAGGCCATACAAGCAGATTCGGAGGCCAGAAACCCAGATCCACGCTTGTACATTAACATTTGTTTTATTTTTCACATTTTTCTCAGTGTTTCAAGTTCTTATGCTAGGCATTATGCATGCCAGCATAAGATATCTTGGACGCTGCACTGTACATTGTAACATTTCGTGCATCTAGTCAACGCACACACTTGTCACCTAATCTGAATTTTTCTCACCCCGCAGCCACTGATCTTCTCCTAGATCTGAATCTCATGCCCAAGATCCTATAAATCTCCTATTTTTCCACTAGATCAAGGTTCAGAAAATTGGAATCTCATAGACTTGGGAAATCTAGGCATTAATCTCATATGCTGGTCTTGATACAGACTTGGACGTCGTACACCTGCAATCCAAAACCTACATCTTCCTAGCATCTATTTTCATCCATCAGGGCTAAATGTCTACCTTGCGACCACTTCAAAATTGCATTTTGACCAATGCACATTTTAATTATTTATCAATACAAACAATTTTCATTATTTCCTAGATTCTTACGGTTTACATTATTTTTCCAATTCACATTTTTCCTATTTTAATTATTTAAACAATTTACATTCATTTCCATTTGTTTACATTCAATTTTGCATTTGTTTACATATAACCCAATGCATCACAATTATGTACATTTAGGGAAGTCCTCGTTTGATCCACATGCAGATTCCAACTTGCCCTCAGGCGAAGGCATGGTCTTACTGTTTCATCTGTAGATCTCTTGGTGTCCGTTCATTCCAGCCTCTCACCGACAATTTTGGATGGTACACACAAAACACATGATAGAATGGTACAATGATGTAAAAGGGTACTTTATAAGAGGCAAACCTCCACAACACTTGACAAGTGCTCAAAAAGATGTTGTGCGGAAATGTTCCTGGCAATATGCATTAATAGGAGACACTTTGTGTCGCAAATCCTATGAAGGAATTTTGCTGATGTGAATCGGTGGCGTCGATGGTCAAACAATAGTAGAACAAGTTCACAAAGGAATTTTTGGAGGGCACATAGCACTTGAAGTAATGGCAATGAAGATTAGGTGCTTAGGCTATTACTAGCCACATATGGAATACGATTGCATCTCCAAGGTTAGTACATGTGACATTTTACAAAAGCATGGTAATCTAATACACGTGCCACCTAATGAGCTGCATACAATAGAAATGACATGGCAATTCCAAAAATGAGGATTAAACTTAATTAGACCAATAACTCCATCATCCTTCACAGGACATAACTCCATTATCACTACAACTAAATATTTCACAAAGTGGGTGGAAGCTATTCCCCTTAGGAAGACCACATCAAAACACATTTGCACTTTCATAATAGAAAATATTATGACTCGCTTTGGTATTCCAATGACCATCGTTACTGACAATGGGCCACAGTTTAGCAGTGCAGATACTAAAAGCTTTTGTGAAAGCCTAGGTATTAAATATGCATTTTCATCACCTTACTACCCACAGAGTAATGGTCAAGTGAAGGCTACAAACAAAATGGTCATCATGGTGCTCAAAAAGATGTTAAGTCAGAGCAATAAATGATGGCATGAACAATTAGTCTATGCATTGTGGGCATACAAAATGATACATTGAACATCTATAGGTAAAACTCCATATAGTCTTGTATACAGATCTGAAGTTGTTTTACCTTTATAATTACAGGTTCCCTCAATGCAAATAGCTCTTTTGGGCCTTCTCGATGAAATTCAAAACAATGAACTATGCATTGTTGACCTTGATTCAATAGAAGAAGAATGAGTGTGAATGATTGATCAAATAGAATTGTACCCAAAAAAATAGAGGCAAAGGCACAAACACGATCTCCATAAACCCCTAATCAAAAAAGGAGATCTAGTCCTTAACGCCACTCGTGAACATCTAGAAAAATTCTTAGCCAATTTGGGAGGGCCTTACCTATTCACAAAAGCATACAATAATGGAGCATTCAAACTTGCTAACATGGACGGGAAAAATTTTGCTAATCCCACGAATCATTTTACCTGAAATGATACTATGTCTGACAAACTTGAGCCATAGAAAAGTTTTGGAATCATGACTTAAAACTGATACCATAGAAAAGTCCTAGCATCATGACTTAAAACTGATACCATAGGACGGTCCTAGTGTCATGACTTAAAACTTATATCACAGAAAAGTCTTGACATCATGACTTAAAACTAATACCATAGAAAAGTCCTAGCATCATGACTTAAAACTGATACCACAGAATGGTCTTGGCGTCATGACTTAAAACTAATACCACAGAATAGTCTTGGCATCATGACTAAAAACTAATACCACAAAATAGTCCTGGCATCATGACTTAAAATTGATATCACAAAACAATCCTAGAGTCATGAAAATAAATTGACACCACAGAGATCTATCCAGTATGATGCTAAACTACCATATCTATCCGCCATGACGTGAAACTAGCATTCAGAGTCCACTAAGACTATAAACTGGTTTGTCTCTTCATAGTCCACTATGACTATAAATTAGTAATGCACTATCTGCCACGATGCTAAACTAGCACTTTTCAAAGGGTTATGACGTAAAACTAATCCATAATAGTCCGCTAAGACTATAAACTAGCGACATCATCGACGACCAAGAAAAACTTGAAAAGATGTGTTGCTACAATTGGCTATTCATGTTCATGTTCGACAAAGACTTGCTACATAAATTTTCTCATGGATCTTAATGAAGTTGATGCTATTCATGATTCTATGTTCTTTGAAATTGCACACAATGACTCCATTCCCATGTTTAAAGTGCTTAGTTAACTATTTCACTTGTGTTTTTCTTGTCTTCTTGGAGTTGTGTTTGCAGGATGACACGCCTGAGGCGTTCGTGCATAGATGCACCTCATCATGAAGACAAGGTATCACATTCTTCCTAATGCACATGACTAGGTTGATTAATCCATTCATAAGTACATTCCTGACTCCTAATACATTCCCTATTCCCCATCATACCCCTTTATCCTATTTGATTTCATCCCCTAGATACATTGTCTCCTACTCACCTCAAAACCCTTGATACACTATTGCACACTATGACTCTTTAAGTAGTTGCAACGCAAAACACAGTGTACGACACATGAAATAAAATGCAAGTGCTCAAACATGAGCATAGCACTAAAAGTAAGCTCTTTCAAAAGGATCAAAGAGAAAAAGAAAAGTAAAAGAAAAAGAAAGACAAAATAAAGCAAAAACAAAAAAGAAGAAAAAACAAACAAGAAAATAGAAAAAGAAAAGAATAAAAAGATCAAAGGGCAAAATGCATAGAAAAGGTCTTCATGACCCCGTTGACATCATAAACAAAAGACTATTGGCTATTCTCATGCAAGCCCCAGGTGAGAAGGTAATTATCTTGAAAAATAGTTACGTTCATGTCTTAAACAAATCATGTTGCACATCATTGCGTGGCTTTGGCTATTTACAATGGGCCCCGTAAACACTCTTTATGAGTCTCATTTCTCCAAAGAACACACTTCCTATGTCTTGGCCCCGAGTCTGCTGAACACTAGCTATAGATAAGGACCAAAGATATTGCTCATTCGCATGAGAGCATTTCTCTCCCACAATTCTAGTAGCAATCATAACCACTGATCGACTCGTGACTTCCCCTGATTACAATCCCTTGCATCTTGAACTACATTTCCTCAATCCCATGTAGTTTTGAAAATGGTGCGATGACATCCAGCCAAGGGCTAATGGTTAATGCCTGATGCTTGTTTGTTCATGGTGTTTTGCACTTCTTTGTCGACATCTCTTAGGTGGATTCCTCTAGACGTGAATAAAGAGGGGCCAATGAAATACCACTAATTTCAGCCTAACACTTTGAAACAAGAACAACCCACACTTGAGCTTTTGGAGGAAAAATATTTGAGCTTGTCTTGGGCACACATGCAGGCTTGTCCTGGAACTCATGCTGGATTGCAAATTTTCTCACTCACGCTGCAGGTCACACTACAGGTCATGCTGTGGCGTGATTCTAGCATGACCAACTTTCAGAGCCTTAAAACTAAGTTAAAATGACTCGATTTCAAGGGTGCGAGTCATCTTCAGGGTCCACTATTGACAACTATGGATCCCAACCTTCAAAATGTCAGATTTAAGCTCAAAATAGTAGGTTTTCAAAAAAATTTTGGAGTCACAAAGCAAGTCATGCTAGAGGTTACACTGCAGCGTAAGTCCAGCATGAAAAACTCTAGGAGCCTCCAAACCAAATCGAAACGATCCAACTTCTAGGCTGAAAATCATCCTTAGAGCTCATGATCAACAACCTCTAGTCCCATCTTCAGAATTCCAAAATTTAGAATGTCAGATTTCAGCTCAAAATTGCAAGGTTTGGAAGTTTCTTGAAGTCATGCTGCAGGTCACGCTGCAGCATGAGTCCAATGTGACCTATCCAAAATAGCTTCAAATTAGATACATTCAAGTTCAAATTCCATATTTTAGATCACTCTCAGGGTTAAACACATTTAGGGAAATAGTTACATTCAAGGAACAGGCTTCAGAAATCAAAATTTAGTGTCAAATGTCTCATTTTACCTCACTTAGGTTGAGGTCACGTTGATGACATGCCCAGTGTGAGTGCAAGCATAAACACCTCAAAAAGCCATGAACCACCCAAATTGACATCCTACAGTAGTCAAATCAAAGATCTAGAAGCTTCAAGTGAGCCAAAGCCAATTTCTCTTTTTGTACATCATCATTTCAATGTAAATTTTCATTTGTGGGCATGTCAAGCCATCATGTTTTAAATTGTATGTGCTTCTATGGGCTTGAGTAAGCCACATGTTATAAGATACAATGCACCTGGTCTAGAACATAGCTTTCCCACACACATCCAACTCACATACAGTTGTCTATTGGACATGTGTCACTTGATCTACCTTTCATCTCATCTTTAAGTCGTTGATTCCATTCTTGAATTTTGCACCCAACCCTGACCTAGCCCTATAAATACCGTATCAATTCACATAAACGGGGTTGGCAATTTTGAAGGTTGGCAACTTAGGGAACTCAGACTAGCAATCCTTGGGTGGTCAGCACACTTGACTCTTAGCATCCAAGCACTTCTAAGACACATCACATCACATCACTTGGGGCTTGAAGCTTAACCTGTCATTCACACGTGCAGCTACGCTTTGACCGATGCACATCTTTTCTATGTAATACAATACAGTTTGTTTTGCCAGCCATTATTCTATTTACTCCATTTTACATTCAGTTTACATTCCGTTTACAATACTAGTTCTGCCTGCATTTCTGTTTAAATTTTAAAACATCAGTTACAATAACCCCAATGCAAGCCATAGTTTATGCTCTGGGAAGTCCTTGGTTGATTTGTGTACAGACCATCCAAGGTACTCTGCCTTCGTTTACTTTTCTAGGTTACCTTCAAGTGAAGGAAGTGTCAACTGTGTTTTCCTAACAATATTTTGGTGTTTGTTTTCCTTCCAGCCTCACACTGACGATTTAGGTCAGTACATCATTGCTCTTGTTCACTCAAGAGCTATTCTCAAATTTGATGTAGATGCTCATGGATGACATGGGCCTTCGATGTTGTCTCCTAAGTGGGTGGTAGTGGCGGGAGCTCCTATTCTTGAGTGGTTGTTGGCATATTATCTTTCATGATTTCTACCCATGAGGCCAATGGAGCATACCTAAGAGTATCATTAGAATAGCAAACAATGCTTGCCCTTTTGCAAAGTTTTTTGATGAGGCATGAAAAGGGTCGGGTCTTCCTTCCATGTTTGTTCTTCTTAAACCACTTCTTGATTTCCAAATAAATTAGCTATGGAAGATTAATGGTAAATTTCCCACTTAGAGCAATGCATGCTTGAGTAGAAAAAGTAATCACCTTGCTTGGCCTCATCATTATATTGAGGTGATAGGCCAAAATCTTGAAATAAATTTGCTTCACTGGTGTGAGTGCACCATACTCCTTATGGTCCACCTCGTAGCATCACTAGGTCCATTTTCTTTTTGCCTTAGGATTTCCTTTTATTGATATCTCTACCAACTATGTTCTAACATCTAGCAACCCTAGTGCCTATGTAATTACTTCCACCAAGTAGGACACATGAATGTCCTTAATTTTTACAATGGACCTTGGCCTTCAGTTATTCCCCACTAGACATGATGACTTTCCACATGGGAGAGGCTTACAATTGTGTCTTGACATCCTCTATATCTTTTTCCAAAAATAGCCCAAAGTTTATCTCTTGAAGAACTAATCTTTGGATTTCTCAGGACTTGATGATGTCTAGGAAGGCTTGATTTAGAGTGACCTCAAGCCTTGACATGGGTCTAGGCACTTCTCTTTGTTGAGATTATTCTATAGGCACTTCTTCCTTTAAAATTTGTCAAACAGATTCCACTTCAGGCTCCACATGAAGATATCCCATTACATGGATAACCTCTTTTTGTTCTTGGCCTTATTCCTTCTAGCCCCTTCTAACTCTAGTTCACTTCTCCCATGGTTGTAAAGGTTTTCCTTCTTGTGGACATTTTTTTAGGTTCCATCTATAATCATAATAAGACCATGGATTAGCAATCATTGTGTAACCTTAAAACAATTTGGATACGTTAACTCTTGAGGGTAGTTACACTTGGCTAAGTTGTAATTATGGTTAATTTAATTAACTCAATTATTATTTTTATTTATGCATTATCATTGATAAATCATCTTAGAGGTTGTTGGAAGGGTTAATTGTTGAAAGAATTTATAATTTTATGTTGTTAAGGTTACTAACCCTTTGAGGGAGTTGCAATTTTTTTTTTCAAATTTTCATTGAAAACCTTAAGGTTTGTAACCTCCATGATAAATATCTTACCTTTAGTAAGTGTAGGAGGAAAAAATGGAGTTATTTGGACACGGTTTGAAACTTATGGGCCTTGAAAGGTTTTGGGCTCTAAAAAATTGCAAAAATTCCCCATGTGTTATGAGCAAATTGCAAAAAATTTAAAAGTATCAAGTGGTATATTTAGCAGTTTTGCACTGTGTCTACGAGGCCTTTTCAATGTGGTTGGCTACATCAATTAGGTCTCATCAATGCAACTATTGACCACCATTGACTTTGATCAAACTTTCAAAATACAAGGAATTTTTCAATGAAATTAAGGTTAAATGAAAGCTTAGAAGACTAAGAATAGCATGAAATCATGAAAAGAGAATGTTGAAGTTTATAAATTTGAAAAAAATGGAGAAATTTTGATTTGATGGATGAATGCAATGAAAGATTGAGTGCCAAGCAATTTACACAATGGAAAATACAAAATATAAGATTGTAGAAATGTCAAAGGTAAGGAATCTTAACTAATCAAGCCAAAAGCTATGCAAGTGGGTCCTCCCCATAGCAGGCTCATGCCCTTTTTTCCCTTGCATAACCTCAACTAACGAGTCCATGGGTCCCATAGTCAATTTAATGATCATGACAATTTAAGGACTAATCAGAAAGAATCCTAACATGTTAGACTAAGACATAGAGCAAAACATAGAACCTGGTAGTTTGGTGAATTATGGAAACATGAATGGATGATAGAGAACGTGGAATGGAGTTCTAAATTGAGGTCATAAGAAGTTCCTTGTGAAATTTATGGTTAAAATGACTTGAGAAGTTCCATCCTTAGTCCAAACGAAAACCATCCACTTTTAGTGACTTCACATTTCCACTCTAAGATTGATCCACCCACTCAAGGTACAAGAGTACTTCCACAAAATAACCACTATTTCACAAAGAGGAGAAAGGAGAAGTAGGAAGTGAGAGAGAGAGGGCCTTAGTTAGAGGGGACTATTAGGCATAGGTGCATGTCGTTCAAGTCCCATAACCAGTGCTTGTACCCCTTTTATTTATTCAAGGGGAGTGCTTTGAATTCCTATTGTGTTTTCTTTTTTCTTTTAGAAATGGAAACCACACCATATAAGGACTTATCCTTGTCGAAGGGGTGTGCTTTGAATTTCCATCATTTTGTTTCTTATTTTTTTCTTATTTTTTGAATGATAGCAATCACACCATGCAACGGTGTTATTTTTCTTCCTATCATTGGGTGGTATGGAATTGTAAGAAGTTTACAAAAAACATGAAAGCACTCAAGTAAGAAGAAGAGTAGAAAGAGTATTGAGTCCCCTTGAAGTTACACCTGATGAGAGCAGTTACTCTAGTGGTCACTCTAGTAGTTATTCTAATTATTACAGTGGTTACTCTAGCAGTTACTTTAATTATTAGAGTGGTTACTCTAGAGATTACTCTAAAAGTTACTCTAATTATTAGAGTGGTTACTCTAGCAATTACTTTAGCAGTTATTCTAATTATTAGAGTGATTACTCTAATTATTAGACTAGTTGTTCCCAAGCCTATAAATATAATGCTCAGGCACATAATTGGGAATAATTCTTCTAGTAGTCAAGTAGTGAAACTCTTGTAGGTTTTTTGAAAGTTAGAGTATTTTCCAAGTGCCCAAAGTAGGAGGTCTAAGTGTGGATAGATCTTTATTTAAGCATTGATGTACCTGAGCACACCATTATGTTGGAAATAAATACGAGCTCTTTGATTCATCCTTGCAACACTTGAGATTTTTTTTCTTACGTATTTATTTTATTTTATTTTCTTATGCATTTATTTTATTTTATGCACTTTACATTTATGTTATTAGCACAGAAATTCATTTTGATCAATTAAGAAAATTGTTAAATTACATAACCACAACCACTTCGAGCATGTGTGTAATGCTTGGTAACCCAGTAATGATTATCGTTTGGTAATCCTAGCAGTGTTGCACTGGTTCAGGATGTGTACGGAAAGTAGGAAAAGATGCTGGTATTAGGATTAGTTAGAATTTAGTTAGTGAGTAGTTAAGTTAAATTAGTCACTTAGTTACCTCTCTCCTTCCCTACTAGCATAGGACATAAAAACATAAAAGCTATAAAAATCATATGCCTTAAGCTTACTTAACCATACAATCGTGACATATAGGTAAGCTTGGGAAGAAAATGATCAACTAACCCATCCTTGTTCCACAAGGGCACATAAGCACTTAGTCCTTGGAATTCAACTAGATCATGCGTGAAACGCTCATATTCGTATGGTTGAGCGTAGGGGTACCTTGCCACTCATCACTGGCGCTGTTGTCAGGGACTTAGTTGTTTGTGTGCTAACTAGAACATAGGAAATTATTCACATCATTGGAATGAACCCTTAGGGTTGGTTAAGATAATAATAAACAAGAATACATTATGCATTGAACAGAGAAGTATGTCTCCTTCTTCATACGAAAGTGCCTCATAGCCTAGGTCTAAAATAAGAAACATTCAGCGATGTAATACATATGACGTTGATTCGCTAGTCCCTCAACAAGTTTGAGTGGTATATATTCATCCTGATGAATATATACCAGACTTCACCTTTATCCTCCAACAAGATGAACAACTACGTTGGTGATACTTAGAAGATAACATAGTGTTATCTCCCGATTGTTTAGTCCTGAGCATGCTTATTCATGCTCTCATATGAATTGACATGCCACACTTACATGCAGAATACATTGTGCAAGACCATGACTTGAGAGAATAACGTCTCATAGAGGCAAAATGTCAAAGGGACTTGCAACAAAAGAGACATCATAAGTATTTGAAGGGTAAGTGGTTCCAAGATGCCCCACAAGTCTTAAGTGAAAATGAGGGTGGTGAACCTACCTCAGGCAGTCGCCCACACAATGATGTTCCTCCCCTTAACTTTGTCCAAGGGGTTGTATATCAGAACTTTCATTCCACTATTCATAACCTAGGTTCTAATACCCATGGGCATAAAGGATTCAAAAAAGGGACATGGACACATGATAAAGGTGGACATTCTAATCGTAATTGCAATCGAGGCCATGACTATTGAAGAGAAGGTAGTAGACATTATTATGACGATGGTTCCCCTTCTTCATCACCTTCATCATCTCCTTCACCCAGTCCTTTAGTATCCAAATGTAGTAATAAAGAAAAAGACCATGGGAATAAACGTAGGCAAAGTGGAAGTCATAGATGAAATAGCCAAGAAAGGGGACAAGGGCACTCTAGAGAGTCACGACATAGAAGAAGGAAGAGTAGGAAATAACGTAGGCATCATAGAAACCATGGATGAGACGATCATGATGAACCCCTCCTGGGTACTCAAAGTATGTTGGACATAGCTTAGGCTATTAGAATTCCAACAAGGCATTAGAAAGATAGTAGGATCAAGAGATTAGATATGAACAACATTCCACAATTTGAATGGGGATACAATGCTAATCCTTAGAATCATTTACAAGAATTCCA
Organism: Gnetum montanum; assembly: GCA_015680685.1. Taxonomy (NCBI): domain Eukaryota; kingdom Viridiplantae; phylum Streptophyta; class Gnetopsida; order Gnetales; family Gnetaceae; genus Gnetum; species Gnetum montanum. Next base: position 49,869 of record MNCI01005094.1, on the reverse strand, counting down.
TGATGTGTGTGCCTTATAGAACATAGAGAAAGAGTGGAAAAAACTTAAGTTGTTTCCTTGGACATTAGTTAAAGAAGCAGAAAGCTATTACTGGTCTTTAGAGCCAGAATCCATTCATAGGTGGAGTACTATGTTAGAACTATTTAATGATAAGTACCAAACGTACTCCCAAGTGTCTAACTTGCGAAAGAAAATCCAAGGCTAGAAACAAGAAGGACATGAACCCTTGGATGCTACCATGGGCTAATACTATGCACTATTACATCGTTGTCCTAGCCATTGTTATTCCCAAAGGGATCAACTACATCATCTCGTGGATGGGCTTAGGCATGAAACGAGAAGAACCCTTGGGACTTATGCCTAAGGGAGACTATCCGAGCTTAGGTCTCATCAAATTGAAAGACCATTGGAGCACATTACTAAGGAAGAAGATGAGCTATAGAAGAGAGAAAGTGCAGAAGAGTATAACCAAGATCCTTCCCTTCAGAAGAGGGGAGTAAGATTTTGTGAGGATGAAGAAGAGTCACCACTCAAAGAGATGGTGAATAGGAAAAATTTTCCTATATAAAGATGAAATTAGAAGTTTTGGCAAAGGTAGACCAAATGTGAAATTCCCTAGACAATAGATTTCAAACTATTTTTAAAATAGTAGAGGAGTCTAGATAGCAAGGTAGTGAGAAAAGAAAAAAGAAAGAGGCTGAACATGCATGTAGCAAGGGTAAGGGCAAAGTTGCCATTATTGAAGAGGTTGTGGATTCAAAAACAGACAATGATAGTGGATGTGAGATATGTCAATATGACCATCCTAAGGGATGTTGCATTATAATCTCACATCTGCAGGAGTCTGGGATGTATGCACTCAACCCATGATTAAACAAAAGGCAAACACCCCGAAGGTTATCTTATCCTCAAGGTAACCCTAGGTAGTTTCACCAACCTTTAACATATTATCCTAGTGGAACTCCACCACAACCAATTAAGCAATATCAACAATGGAAGCACCAATAATCATGGGGAATGCCACCACTAAGGCAACAGTATCCTTACTAGCAAGTTGACCCATGTAGATATTACGTGCAGCAGCCAATCTCCCCATGTGACTCTACAAGTCATGTCACTCCTCAACCTCACTACCAAGCCTACGAGTATTATGGGGCTCCCTCTTCTAAATGTGATATTCCACAAGCATATCATCCTTCTCATCTAGCCACATCTCCTCCATGAATAGGTCCACTACCACCTTCTCCCATGATGTAAGGTGAAATCCCTATCTAGCCATAGTAATGTAACGCCACGAGAGTTGTTAGCTCTCAACCTACTATTGGTTCAAAAAACCACATGAAGAAACAACCTTTCTTTAGAACCAATAGTCCAACCAAGCCCTTACAATCATAAGTAGTTGATTTCTTCGATGCCTCAGTATCAATCAAATCTTTGAAGCCTCGATCAACCTAATCACTGCACTCAACGCATACGATCATGCTAACACATGTCATCACCAATTAGATCAAACATGGCCACCTTCCTAGGAAATTTTTTGATCCTGGGAATCCTCTAATATACTTACAAATTGCTAGAAATGTGTCGTACAAGGCTCTTTTGGACTTAGGTTCCAGTGTCAACTTGATTTCTCAAGAAATATACAAGGCTTGGAAGCTACCTCCATTGAAAAAGAGCAACATCTGTCTAGATTTGGTTGACCAGTCCATCACTATCCCATTGGGACTGGTGGAAGACATTATTACCACTATTTGTGGGTGGTCATACCTAGCTAACTTCCTACTGATTTAGGTAAACCATGATAAGGGAGAATTCCTAATCATAATGGGAAGAGCATGGCTAAGCACCATCGATGTATGCCTAGAAATCCATGATCTTTCCCTAGAAATATCAAAGAAAAATACATTCAGAAAGATCGAGAAGAAGAAGGTTCTGTGCATCTCATACAATGACACAGGGTGTAATTGCGTGCAAAGGTCATAGTTTGTGCAAAGTTTAGCATTTCTTGCATGAAATTAGTGTGCAGAAGTGATTAACATACAAAGATGCCTATATGCAGCAGCCACATGGAAGGAAGACACCCAGTGATTGACAACTAATCAAGAAAGTAGTTCACTCATATGCATGGAACCAACTGAGGTTATGAGTTGTGCTTACATCAATAGCATAGATGCATTAGAGCAAGTCCACCAGCAACTTCCAAGTCTTAACCTTGAAAATATCAATTGGGGGAAGTTGGAAATCACTTAGAAATTTTAGGAGCCCCTTGAGTTGAAATCATTGCCCACCGGTATGGAATACACATTCCTTAAAAATGGTAAACTAGTAATTATCAATGCTAAGCTTGCTCCTACACATAAAGAAGGACTACTAAAGGTAATAAATAAATTGTTGGAAGCCTTTACTTGGTCATATCCTAAATTAACTAGAATAGATCCTAGGATATGCCAACATAGAATTTACACTGATCCCTCCATGAAGCCTCGAAGACAACCATAGAGGTGATTAAATCCTAAGCTAAAGCAAGTAGTTAAGGAAGAAATCAAACAACTTCTCAAGGCTGGTTTCATATACCCCATTGTTGATAGTGAATGGATTAGCCCTTAGTTATTGTGCCTAAAAAGGGAGGCAAATAGAGGATGTGCATAGATTCTAGGCTATTAAATGTTGCAACATTCAAAGATCACTTTCCATTGCCATTTGTTAACAAAGTCTTAGACACCATCATAGGGAATCGCTATTATAGTTTTTTGGATAGATATAGCAGATATAACCAAATACAAATAGCCCTAAAAGACCAAGCCAAGACAATGTTCACCCGTCCTTGGGGAACATTTTCATACAAATAGATTTCGTTTGGTTTGTACAATGCCCTTGCAACATTTTAACGACTAGTTCTAAGCATATTCCAACAGCAGATAGGAAATGGTATGGAGGTCTTTATGAACAACTTCTCCACTTATGGAGCAAACTTTGATCAAGACTTGGACCAGCTAGAGTAAGTGTTAAAAAGATGTGTAGAAATAAATTTGAGGCTCAACTGGTAGAAAAGCCATTTGATGGTCCAAGAAGGCATAGTACTAGGGCACAAAATCTCATACACAGGGATCGAGGTAGACCCCAAGAAAACCAAAATATCCAAGGAATTACCTATCAACTAGAAACTATCAAAGATATTTGGTCATTCCTTGGACATACTAGCTACTATAGGAGATTTATTGAGAACTTTTCAAAGGTTTCCAAACCAATGGTGGAATTATCAAAAAAGGACATACCTTTTGAGTGGACTAGGGAATGGAAATTAGCTTTCCAAACTTTGAAATAGAAGCTAGTAGAAACACCCATTCTACAAGCTCCTGACTTGTCCAAACCATTTCATATCATGACTAACATGTCCAACTATGCTTTAGGAGCTATACTTATATAGTTAGATTACTAGAACCATCCTTATTACATCCACTGTGCAAGTAGAAGTATCACTGGTGCACAACTTAACTACACTACCATAGAGAAAGAATTAACGACTATAGTGTTTGAACTAGAAAAGTTTAGACAGTATATATTGGGATATAAAGTATATATACATACAGATCATAGTGCAATTTGGTTCCTCATGAATAAGCCAATGGTAACCCTGTGTATCATGTGATGGCTTGTAATCCTATAAGAGTTCAATTTAATGATGATCGATCACAAGGGCACTAAGAATGTAGTTGTCGATCATTTATCTCAGTTGCGATGGAACAACAAAGACGATGAGTATCCAATTTTTGATCATTTTCCTGATGAATTCTTCTTTGCTAGTGTAGTGAATAATCAATCACCCACAAAGACAAATTGGTATAGTAGCATTCTTACCTATCTCCTCACCTAAAACACACCACAAGAGTTAAACTTTAAGAAGAAAAAATAGTTTCTTCACCAAGCCAAGTACTTTATGAAGATCAATGGGCAACTTTACAAGGTGTGTTCCAATGGCTTTTTTTGATGGTGTGTTCTCGATATAGATCAACTGCAAGTTCTCCATGATGCTCATGAGGGTCCTTGTGGAGGTCATTACTCTGGGAGATGAACGACCATCAAGATCTTTCTTGCAGGATATTATTGGCCTACATTATTTTAGGATGCCCATCATTTCATCCAATCTTGTGAGCGTTGTCAACATGATGGGGGAATGACTGCTAGAATGGAGGATTTGCAACAATGGATTCAACTATTAAAACCCTTCGACATTTGGGGAATTGATTTTATGGTTGCCATTGATTACCTAAAAAAATGGGTGAAGTAGCTACTATTAAAGATTATACATCATCTACAACTACACGATTTCTTTAACAACAAATCATAAATAGGTTTGGTGTGCCACCTGCACTTATTTTAGACAATGGTAGACACTTCATAGGTGCAAATTTTTAGAAATTAATGGAATGCTTAGGGGTTGAGAATAAATTTACTACACCATACCACCCCCAAGTGAATGATTATGAAGATATTGACAAGAACCATTAGCAAGTTTAGGCGAGACTGGAGCATTAAATTGAATAATGCTCTTTGGGCATACCACTCCACATGGAAACTCCCTACAAGCTACTCTTCCTATGAGTTAGTGTACGATAAATTACCAATGCTTCCCATTCAAACTGAGCTCCGTACACTATCCACAATATGTGATCTCAACCTTGACCTTGATCTAGCACAGAAACAACGGTTAGTAACCCTTAATTTGCTAGATGAAAATTAATTAGCTACCTTTTCATCTAATGAATTTCATAAGGCCTTCAATAAACAATGTCATGACCTAAAAATTAGGAAAGTTAAATATTAGCTAGGAGATAAGATTCTCTACTATAATCCCACACATGTGCCACAACATACTAAATTTCAATCAATGTGGGAAGGACCTTATATTATTTATGCAACTTTTCCTTTAAGGGCCATGACAATATACAAACATGAGAGCCTAGATAGGAAACTTTTTGTCAATTTGCAACAAACCAAACCTTTCTAGGAGCTTAGGATAGCTAGTACACATGCTACCTCTCTTGATGAATAACCCTACTCACTATTTTGGATCTCCTCCTTCCAACTTAGTCATGGGAAAGATGGCCACCTGTGCTAATTGTTCTAGGCCCTAGATTCTTGTTTGAATTTTTTTTTACACATTTTTTTTCACACATTTTTGTTTTACACATTTGTCCAACTTTTCTTATTTTTTTTACACCATCATTCATATTTTTACTATTTTTTTTCATTGCTTGATTTACTTTTATTCGTCATCCAAAGAGTGCTCATGATGGTGGATTGAATTATATCATATTAATTGCTAATGTTTGATTTTTACCTTTGAATTATGATGCTGATATTAAGGTATGGTTCTTTTGGTAAAACAGGTAATGAGTCCATGTCGTCCATTCATCCATATAACTCTATGGTCTCCTTTGGCTTGGAAGTGTACAGTCCCCTTTTTCTATGTAAACTTTTAATGAATTGGTAGCTGGGTACTTTTCAAACCAAGGAAATACTCAAAGGATGAAAAGGGTGTGACTTCAAGGTGATTGGATGCATTTGTCCCAACAATTCTCTTGGGTGCTTGGATGCTTTCTGTTGGGTTTTCGACCATTCTAACATTGTTAAAAAATTGAGAAGATGAGTGAATAAAAATAAGTATTTGCATGGTGTGGTTCTCATGCAAAGAAAAAAGTGTGAGAATTCAAAGCACACCCCTTTGACATAATAAAGTAATATGAGCTACAAGAACTAGTTATAGAACTAGAAAGACATGTTACCCATGCCTGAAGGTTCCCTCTAACTAAGGTCCTTTCTTGCTTCCTGCTTCTCCATCTCGCTCTCCTTGGAATGGTGGTGGCTCTTTGTGGAAGCATTCTTGTTACTTGAAGTAGATGGATTGGTCAAGTGTGTTGATGCGAGGTCACTAGATGTGGTTTTTTTGAGTCTGGATTTGGGATGAGTTCTACTTAGTCACATTAACCATAAAATACACAAGGGACTTTACACAACCTTGTTCTTGGGATTCCATTCCATTCTCTCATCTTCATCTTTCTTCCCATTTTTCCACCTCATTGTTGGTTCTATCATTAGTACATTTCTAGGTTGATGCATTATTTTTCTTTGGTGAATTCTTGTGGGTAAGTTTTTAACTCTTGCTTCCAAATGACATTCCTAGAGCCTACAAACTCTTTGGTTTGTGGGTTTGTCAGGGCATAAAAGACATGAGCCTACTTTGGGAAGGACCCACTGGCATTTATTTTTTGGTGCAATTGTTAACTTCTTTTCCTTAAACATTTCCTACAATCAAGCATTTCTTGTTTCATCCTTATCCATGGCATCCATTTTATTAGCGTTGTTGTTATTTTTTCCATCTTTCTTATTCCTCATATTTTTCTATATTATAGCTACTAGAGGTTCGCTCTTAGTCATGGGGGCCCGACATAAATTTTTTAATTTTTTCCATTTTACTAATTTCCTAACCCCTACACCTTGGGTAGTTTCCAATGATAAATCTTTGAACCAGTTTCTACCATAACCACAACTTAGCCAATACGCTTCATATCAAGGCAAGGTATCAACTGCATTATGGATTATCTATCCTTTCTCATTTGTGACTATGTTTTGTGTGCAGATGGTGATCATACAAACAATGGACTAGGCTTGGAGGAAGTACTCAGTATGGACTAGAACTGGAGCATTTATAAAAGGAGCAAGTTTGGTGGCATGGCTATGGATAAACAATGGAAGGTGAAATCTTGGCATTGGTGGCAACATGCTCCATCTTCTTTCTCTCTCTCTTTTTCTCTTCAAGCTACCAAATAAAGGCTTGGATGTCATTTATGATGAGTGTTCACCGCAATGATCATGAACACTAAGGTTTCCATATGCTTATTGATATGTTCACTAGGCACATTAAGTTTGTCATCCCATTCCACCATCAGTTGTTAATTAGTCAATAATCCCATACCTTCCCAATATTTTGTAAGGAACTTGAGGATGAGTTTTCATTTAGTTGTGAGGGTATGATGAGAGCAGTTACTCTAGTAGTTATTCTAATTATTAGAGTGGATACTTTAGTAGCTATTCTAATTATTAGAGCGGTTACTCTAATTATTAGAGTAGTTTTTCCCAAGCCTGTAAATATAGTGCCCAGGCACACAATTGAGAAGAAGTCTTTTAGTGGTCAAGTACTAAAACTCTTGTAGTCTATTTGAAACTTAGAGTATTTTCCAAGTGTTTACAGTAGGAGGTCTAAGTGTGGACAGAACTTTATTTAATCATTGATGTACCTAAGCACACCATTGTATTAGCAATAAAGATGAGCTCTTTGATTCATCCTTGCAACACTTGATATTTGTTTTCTTACGCATTTCTTTTATTTCATTTTTTATGCATTTATTTTATTTTATGCACTTTACATTTATGTTATTAACATAGTAATTCATTTTGATCAATTAAGAAAATCATTAAATTACACAAGCATGACCACTTCAAGCATCTTTTTAATGCTTGGTAACCTAGTAACTATTAGCATTTGGTAATCCCAACAGTGTTGCACTAGTTCAAGATGTGTATGGCATGTGGGAACGGATGCTGGTGTTAGAATTATTTAGAACTTAGTTAATGAGTAGTTAAGTTAAATTAGTCACTTAGTTACCTCTCTCCTTCCCTACTAGCATAGGACATAAAAATATAAATGCTATAAAAATCATATGCCTTAATCTTACTTAACCATACAATCATGACATACAGGTAAACTTGGGAAGATAATGATCAACCAACCCATCCTTGTTCCACAAGGGTGCATAAGCACCTAGTCCTTGGAATTTGATCAGATTGTGCATAAAACACTCATATTCATATTGTTGAGCATAGGGGTACCTCGCCACTCATCAAAATCCTTTACAAGCCTTTAGAACCTTCCTAATTTTGGAACTACCAAGGTCACCTATTGATTAAAAGTTTCTTTATTAAAAAGGGACCTCAAGTTCCCAGAACAAGAAAAATCATAGAGTTCATTGGATGGGCAGATGATGTGGACTCATTGCCAATTCTATGAAAAATAAACCATGCCATAGTTATCAGACATCAAAATTTGAAAATAGAAACAAAACAGTGATAATCGCACATTAAGCACATACCATCATTAGTAAACAACAACATTGGCACTATGTCCTGTGATAATAAATCAAATTTATTAGCAAAAATGAGAAAATATCACACTTAAACAAAAGGAAAAAAGAAACAAAATAAGTTAAAATATATAAGAAAGTGTAAAATATTCAAAAATGTTTAAAGGTACTAAAGATGGTGTAAAATTAGAAAAATTCAAAAATCAAAAATTTGTAAAATAAAAAATGTGAAAAATATAAAAGTTAGAAAAACTGAGAGGCCATGGTAAGGGTCAGCATAGATGGCCATCTTCCCCACAATTGAGTTGGATGGAGGAGATCTAAAAAATAGAACATGGGTGTCCATTTGGTAAGGTGGTAGTTACATTGGCCTATCTTGGTTCTAGGAAATCTTTGACTTGCTGGATATTAACCAACTACTTCTTATTTGGTTTGTCAAGTTTGTAAGTTATCATGGACCTAGAGGGAAAGGTTTGATCAATTATATAAGGTCCCTCCCACAATGTTTGGAATTTTGTATTTTGGGGCACATGTGTATGTTTCTAGTAAAGAACCTTATCTCCTGGTTGAAGTTTTACTTTCTTGATTGTAAGGTCATGATATTGCTTACTAAATGCCTTGTTCAACTCATTCAAGGATAGGGCCACTAATCAATTTTCATCTAGCACATTTAGATTGATTAATCTTTTCTTTTATGCTAGACTTAGGTCAAGGTTTAATTCATAGGCTTTTAAGAGTGTATAGAGCTTGGATTGAATTGGGAGCATTGGGAGTTTTCCGTATACTAACTCATAAAGAGAATATCCAATAAGAATGATAAGCCCAGAGAGCATTGTTAATTTTTTTACTCCAGTCCTTCCTACATTTTCTAATGGTTCATGTTAATATTTTTGTAATCACTCAGTTGGTTGTCTCTGCTTGATCGTTGGTTTTGGGGTGGTAAGGTGTTGTTAATTTATATTCTACCCCTAAGTGTTGCTTTGATTTTCTAAATATGGCACCTATGAAATGAGTCCCATTATCAGAATTTAGTGAATGTGGCACCCCAAACCTATTCATGATATTTTGTTGTATAAATTAGGCAATAGTGGATGATTTATAATTAGTAACAACTACTTATTCTGTCAATTTTGTGTAGTAGTCAACTTCTACTATAATATATGCCTACCCATTAGACATGGATGTGATGGAACCCATGAAGTCAATGCCTCATATGTCAAAAGGCTTCAGTGGTTAAATCCACTATTGAGGATCATCCAAGGGAGTGGTCATCCCCCCATCACATTGACAATGTTCATAAGACTTGACAAACTAGTAGGCATCTCTAAATATTGTAGGTCATTAGTATCCTACCATTAGGATTTTTATCATCGTGTGTCTCCCTGCATAGTGTCCTTCACAAGGCCCTTCATGAGTGATGAGTGTCAAGGTACCCCTACACCCAACCATACAAATATGAGTGTTCATGCACGATTTGGTTGAACTCTGAGGATTAAGTGCTTATGCACCTACACAGAACAAGGATGACTTAGGTAGTTATGGTGTTCCCAAGCTTACTTGTAAGGCACAATTGTATGGTTAAGTAAACTCTAGGTATATGATTTTTCTATGTTTTTTATATTTTCTATCCTACTCTCCTAAGTGTGTGAAATGAAAAGATTTAGTTCACTAATGGATTTTTGTAACTCTAATGTTTAATCAAATCCTAACACTAGCATTTGTTCCCACTCTCCGAACACATCTTGAACTAGTGTAACACTACTAGGATTACCAAATGCTAGTTGTTACTGGGTTACCAAGTGTTCCATTTATGCTTGAAATGGTCATGCCAAGTGTGCTAATTCATTGATAATTAATAATTCTATAGAAATAACATTAATTAACTAATGAAAGCATCAAATAACAGTAAATAACATTAAATGCAATAGTTAAGCTATTTTGAATGTTGCAAGGTTTATTGCAAAGTTCATCTTTATTTTTAGACACAAGGTATGCTTAGGTACACAATGCTTGAATAAATATCCGTTCACTCTATGACTCCTACTGTGGGCACTCAGAATTAATTCTAACTCTGGAAGAGAAAACCTCAAGAGTTCAGCTAAGGGACTAGGAAAATTACTTCTAAAGCCAAGCATCCTTGTCTCATATTTATAGGTAATGAGACAAGCTCCAACATCCCATGTCCAATGTTAGGGATTTGATCCGATATCGTGTATATGATATTAGATACGCAATATCAAGACTCATCAATGAGCATCCTAGAGGATGCATAGTTGATCTTTTTCGAGGACACACCAACAAATTAGGCCATCGACACATACCCTGTAAAGATGTTTATTGATTTCCATGAAGTATTTTATCTAATGAAGAAATTGTTGCTTTTTCCTAAAATCCGAGTCCCATGGCATCTCTTGAGCAAGAAGATATGTGAGGATGTCATTAAACCATATTGCTTTTTCAAGAATTTGTTCATTTATTACTCTAGTAAAGAGGAGTTCATCTAGAAACTAATCAGAGAACAAGCTCTCCTCCTCTTTGTTATCCCATCATAAGCAAGAGAGGTGGTCAATGATCACATTCTTGATCCATTTTTGATCTATCATAGTAAGATCAAATTCTTGTAATATCACAAGCCATCATATGACACAAGGGCTCACCATCAGCTTATTCATAAGGAAGCAAATTGCACTATGGTCTGTATGCATGAACACTTTGTAACTGAGCACATAGTACGTAAACTTTTCTAGTGCATACACCACTATCATGATTATTACTCTCAAAGCATAATTAGATGCGTCTATCATGATATAGAATGGTTTGAACTAATCTGGTGCTCATAGGATTGGTGTTTCTATGAGTTTCTCCTTTAATTTTTGGAATGCATGTTCACATTCTTTGGTCTAAATGAAAGGTGCATCTTTCTTTTTAAGTTCTACCAATAGCTTTGAAATCTTAGAGAAATTCTAAATAAAATGCCGATAGTAACTAGTGTGTCCAAGGAATGACCAAACATCTTTAACAGTCTCTGCTTGGCATGTTATTCCTTGGATGACCCTTATCTTTTTTGGGTCTATCTTAATCCCTTTCTATAAAATTCGGTGCTCCAACACAATGCCTTCTTTGACCATGAGATAGCTATTTTTCCAATTGAGCCATAGGTTTATCTCTACACATCTCTTCAGTACTTGCTCAAGTCAGTCCAACACTTGCTCAAAGGCAGCTCCATAGGTAGAGAAGTCATCCATGAACATTTCAACAACACTTCTGATTTGTTATTGAAAAATACTTAAGACCAAGTATTGAAATGTTGCAGGGGCATTGCATAGGCCAAATGGCATCTTACAGTATGCAGAAGTCCCCCATGGACTTGTAAATGTTATCTTGGCTTAGTAATCGAGCATAATTTGGATTTGGTTATAGCCACTATAACTATATAAGAAACTATAATAACAATTTCCAAATATGGTATCTAACACTTGATGTACAAATGACAAAGGAAAATGATCTCTAAATGTTATCATATTTAACATCTAAAGTTTATGTAAACTTGCCATTTGCCACCCTTCTTTGGTACTATTGCAAGTGTGCTAATCCACTCACTATCTACGATTGGATAGATGAACCCAACCTTGAGGAGTTTCTCTATCTCCCCCTTGATTATTACTTTAATTTGGGGTTAAATTGCCTCTATGGCTGCCTTCTAGGCTTTATGGCTAGGTCAATGTAGATGTGATGCTAGCATATCCTTGAATTGATTCCTGTAAGTTCTAGATATGACCAAGAAAAGGCTATTGACCATTTATTCACCACTTTCAACAACTTTTCTTTTTTTTTCAGGAGCAAGTTTCACATTAATGATGATTGGTTTACCATTTTTTAAAAATGTATACTTCATACCAGCTAGTAAGGCTTTTAGTTCTAAGGGCTTCTACTTGAAGTGATTAGGGATCTCCAACTCTTCCCAATAGATATCATCATCTTCATCAGAGAGTTGGGAATGAAATTGTTCAATTTTTTCCATGCCTTCAAATATGCATATGTTAGGCTCTTAGATCGCTTCATGCATATTATGTTGCTATTAGAATTAGTTATCAGCCACTAGGTGCCCTTCTGCATTATGGCTGCTACGTATAGACACCTTTGAATGTTAGTTGCTTGTGCACACAAATTACATGCCTTAATATATGTGATCTTAATGGACCAAATATTTTGCATGCAATTGCACCCATTGTTTCTATATGTGATGCATCGAATACACTTCTTCTCAATTTTTCCTAGCTCATTTTCCTTGGATATTTCTAGAGATAGGTCCCTTATACTCATTCATGTGTCGACCGTGCTTAACCAAACCCTTCTCATAATGATGGTGAAGTCACTTTTGCAATTTTCCACCTTGATTACCAAAAACTTAGTAAGATAGGACCACCCACAGACTATGATCACAATGTCCTCTACTAATCCCAAAGGGATAGTAATCAACTAATCTGCTAATTCTAAATAGATGTTGCCATTCCTAAGAGGTGGTAGGTTCTAGACCTTGTACATATCATGAGACATGAGGTTAAATCAAATACTAGAGTCAAGAAGAGCTTTGCATGGCTCTTGTCCAACAATCTGTAGATAGATGAGTGAACTTCCTAGGTTAGTTCTTTTTGTAGGAAAATTGCTAGCCTTGATCTAGTAAAAAACAACATGAGTTAGCATTACACTGTAGATCCTAGGTGGCACTTGGTTTGAAGGGTGCCCAAAGGTATTTTATGTAGAGGATGAGGGTGCTAGAGATGTAGGATGATCAATTAGAGTAGGTTGTGAGGGTTGGAGAGGACTACTAGGCCAGAAGAAAGGTCATTTCCTTGATTGATTATTTAGAACACTTAGTTGAAAAATTGGTTGTTAGTGTACAACCCTTGTAGCATTTCATTATCATGGCTATGGAGAAATCTCACCTTGCATAGATGAAGTAGGAGGTAACTAGGTTGAAAGTGGAGGTGTAGGTGTAGAGGGATGTGAAGTATGATAAGGATATAGAAATGGATTTTTTCATCAAGTGGATGGTGAATCTGTTTGGTGGTACTCTATAGGGTAATAGTGATTCTAGAATGATGCATGACTTGTAGAACTTCCAGGGGAGATGAGCTAAGAAACATAGTACCTGTATGGATCTAGTTGCCTATAAGGGTACTATTGCCTTGGCGTTGGCACTTCCCACAATTGTGGTTGATACCACTATTGGTACTATTCATAAGGTTGTGGAGGAGTTCCACTTGGGTAGTAATCTGGTTATTGCTAGTGGAACTGTCTTCGACTACCTTAAGGGTAAGGCAATCATCTTGGAACTTATCTACGTGCTAGGTACAGATTCAATGTGTACATTCATTGGTATGCTTAAGTGTAACTGAAGAATTTGATTTATATCATTTTTATGTTTTATAGTTGGGTGCTTAAAATGTAGATAAAAAGGGATTTAATTAACTAATCTAAATTAAATAACTAACTAATCATTTAAATAATCCTAACATAAGTATCCATTCCCACTTTCTATACACATCTTGAACCCATGTATTTGCTGCTTCATGACCAAACGCTATGCTACTGGGTGTACCAAGTGATAATGCTATTAGGATTACCAAGTGAATGCATGTTATGCTTGAAGTGGTTGTACTTATGTGTGTAATCTATCCAGCTTAATTGCTTATCTAACATAGTAACTAGAGAATAATTGATAATTAATTAAAAACATTTAATAAATAATTGGAAATAGTAAATGCATAAATAATATATCTAATCTATCCAAAGTGTTGCAAATTTTATTAAAAAACTCATATTTATTGTTGCACACACTATCATGCTTAAGTACAACAATGCTCAAATAAAGATCTGTACACTCAATGACTCCTACTGTGGGCACTCGAGGAAAAAAATTCTATCTTTTGAATGAAAAAAATGTAAGAGCTTGACTGCTACTAAAATCTAGAATATCATAAATGTAGTTGGTAGGCACATATTTATAAGTGATGGATAGACACTACGTTGGCGGGGCCTCATCAATGTAAGGTGAGATGCATTGACAAGGCCTCGTCGACAAATCCAACCAATGATGACTCATCACATAGCATCTCCTTTGACTCAATTGTTGAGGAAAGAGACTAACTTTACTTGGGGCCTAGCTTGTCAAGTTGCATTTGAAGAGGTGAATCATAGATTGGTGACTACTCCAATGCTTATATCTCCTACACTAAGACATCCATCTAATATTAGTACTGATGCTTCATGGGATGGATTTGGATGTGTGTTGATGCAATATGGATAGGTTGTGGCTTATGCATTCTATCAATTGAGGCCACATGAAACTAGATATCCCATGAATGATCTAGAGTTAGGTGTTGTGATATTCGCATTGAATATTTGGCAACATTATCTATATGGGGAGCAAGTTATGATTTGTACTAACCATAAAATCCTCTAATATCTTATGAGTCAGCCATAGTTAAATCTATGATAATGTAGATGGGTGGAATTACTTGTTGACTTTGATTTTACTATTAAAGACAAGATTGACAAGACTTATAAAGGAGTGGATGCATTGATCAGGGTGGAAAGTAAGCTTAATAGCTAGATAATCTAATTAGATTTGTAGCAGAAGATACATAAGAAACAATGACATGATCCATGCTGTCAATAATTGAGGCAATATATCACCTGTAATGAACTACTCTCTATGGATAGTTATGGAGTGTTATGGAGGAATGGTCGAGTATGCATTCTAGAATCTCTATGATTGCAATTAATATATGAGGCCCACATGAGAAAATACCAAATGCATCCTTGTAGTTAGAATATGTATCAACACTTACAATAGATGTATTGGTGTCCTAGTATGAAAAGGAATGTAGAATAGGATAAGATGTATCTTGATCTTTAATTTGCTAGCATGTAAAGATAGAGCATTAGAGGCCTAGGGGGTATTTGCATTAACACAATATTCCTTAGTGGAAATGGGATTTCATTGGTATGGATTTCATTGTTGGTTTTCCTTGGGATTGTAATCGTCATTATGCTATATTGGTAGTTGTTGATTTGTTAATAAAGTCTACCCATTTCCTTGCCACATGAGCATCAGCGAGTGTACTAGAAATTGCAAATCTCTTTCTTGTAGAGATAGTGGGGTTGCATAGTGTGCCACAATGGATTATTAGTCTAGAGATGGTCAATTTATGTCACATTTTTTTGTAGGAATTTTAGAAGGAGATGGGTACCAAGCTGAATATGAGTTCAACATTTCATCCACAAATTGATGGTCAAACTAAGCAAGTGAATCATATTCTAGAAAACATGTTGAGAGCCTATGCTTTTCACTATAGAGAAGGTTGGGATTATATGCTACCGTTAGTTGATTTTTCATATAATAAAAATTATCAAGAGAGTTTATAGGTAGCACTATATGAGATTTTACATGGTAGGCCATGTAGAACATCTTTATGTTGGAATACCATAGAAGATCATCACCATGTAAGCATAGATTTGATGTGATAGACTATATAAGAGATTCATGAGATCCAAGATATATTAAGAGCTACTTAGGATAGGTAGGTAGCATATGCTAATCAACATTGAAGGTCACTAATGTTTATTTCTTCATGTTTCTCTCTTTAAAGGCCTTACCCGATTCGGCCAAAAAGGAAAATTGGCTCTTAGACACAATGGTCCTTTTTGGGTGTTATAGAGATTTGGGAGAGTGACCTATCGAACAACATTACCTCCTCATTTGGCACATGTACATGATGTGTTTCATGTGTCTATGCTACGACGTTATGTGCCTAATGAACATCATGTGATTAACCATTCAAGGATACAACTACAATTTGATGTTAGTTATGTTGAGTAACCAGTAGAGATAGTTGATTATTTATTGTAATAGCTATGCAATAAAGGTGTACCTATGGTCAAGATTTTATGGAGTAGACATGGAGCTTCAGAGGCTACCTGGGAGGTGGAGACTAAGATGTGCATAACTAATCCTAAGATCTTCTCAGAGGAAGATTCTTAAGGAGGGCATAGTGTTACATCCCTTCTAAACACATTAGGTATGGTTATATGATTATGATTTATGCATTATGTGTGTGGCTTCAGTGGGTTGTTGAGGACAAGTTAATTTAATATAATGTATTTTATATGTTATGAAGGTTCATCTTTATGTTATGATTATAATGTCTTAACATGCTTAACTAATGTGATTATGTACACTAGCCTTGTGTGATGTGTTACAAAGATGATGTTGTTGGAAGGGGTGTTGGATTGAGGTACAAGAGCACCTATTTAGTATGTATTTTTGCTTTATGTGTGATTTTGGTATTTATGAATTTGCATTATAGTACTATGTTGCATGATGTTTAGGTGTTATTTTAACATGTGAATGTGTAGAAAATTTGATAAGGATCTCGTAGATTCAAACAGATTTTGATTTGGAGTCAATGTGTTTGTTATGCATGGTTGAAGTTCACGATATTAGTCATGGAGGAAAAAAATATTCACTTATGAAAATAAAAACTAAAATCAAATAAAGTAACATTGACTTCTGCATGTGACATGTGTAAGAGAGAAAAGGCCTTTGCATTATGATGACATGCATTATGATTATAAGTGTTAATAAAAAAACAAAAACAACACCACTATTGTTTTTTTGATGTGCACACCACATATGAGCACTTGGGTTTTGGGTTTCTATTTTTGCATGAACATAAATAGATTTCTAGTTCCTTCCTCTTCATATTTCCCTTTTTTTCTTCATTTTTCATCCTTTTTCATAGAATTTTGGTATTGTGAATAACTTTTTCTTGCTCTAAATTTGGATTTGAGATTTTTGCAATTGTATCTACATGGGTGTGGAACTTGTTTGGAGAAAAATAGTCCTACTAGATTTTTGAGGGTTTTCTAGTTGTTTCAACCTTTTTTCCCCAACAATTTTAATTAGTGGATTGTCTTTACCTTTTCCCAACATTTTTGTGTTGGCTTAATGTATATGATCATGCGATATGGGCATGTGAGGTGGATAGCTCAAAGATTAAGCTTGGACATGTTATTTTGCATATTTCTTGAAATTGTATGATTTTGGATACAAATTGTTTATTAATATATATTCAATGTATTTTATGATGGGAACTTGTGGAATATGATATGTGATGCTGATGAAACTAGTATGATGGAAATATTATATTTTCAAGGTCTATTGTGGCGCAACTATTTTTGGAAGTCACAATCCTTTCTAGTAGTAATTAAATATTATTAATTATTATTTTCTTCATCAAATTTTGAGCATGCATAAATTTGCTTCGAAAAGTCTAATTTAGGTAAAATTAGTGTCATTGTGATTATTTTGGGAAGAACTTTCTAATCGTGGAATTGGTTTCCTCTTTGGGCATATATCATTTTGGAGGTTATTATCGTGATCATTTATAGGGAATTACATGTAGTTCGAGAAATATTTTTGTGGTGTAAGATGTTTTTTTGTCAAATTATGACATTTTTTTCATGGAATGAAAGTGACTGTTAGGTCTGGAGATGTGTGGTCATGTTATGTTTGTTTGGATGTGTTGTGATTATGACATGTGTTGGCTTAAGCTAGCCAGAATGTGTACATGTCTTTGCAATGACATTTGTGATGGTCATTGGTGGGTGATGCTAGCATGAAGGTGTGGACCAATTGGTGATGAGGCACCCTTAAGGTACTATGGATTAACCCCCAACATGATGCATTAGTGAGGCTCCTATCTTAGGCCTCATCCTAAGAGTAGGAGAGCATAGGTGTGTTCATCCCTACAACTAGTACGTGACATAGGTGTGTTCGTCCTTGTAGTTAGTCCTCCAAAAGACTAGTGGTTACAGGTCATAGGTTGATGGACCATAGCACTAGTTGGATAAATAAAAGACCTATAGAAAATGGCTATTTATGAGTACCCACGGAAACATTTCACATGCTACACTAAGTGTAGATATGCTAGTGACCACATGGACTTATAATGGTATCATTTTTTGAGTCATAGCATTGATAATATATATTATGATTGGATTATGATTATGTGGGTCATAGGTATGATGGCATGGTCATGATATTGGAAATGCATGTAATATGGTGTAATAAATATATAATAGATTATGACAGTGTTATGGGTAATATGGTGTGTGTGTATGTATTTTTCTTAGCATGCACAAGACCAACCATTGATGTAGGTTGCCTTATACCCCACTTGTCTCCTCCACTACAACACTTGTTGACCATTTAAGAAGGTAAGTTTAAAGGCTTTCCACTTAGTTTTATACTAACCTTATTTAATTACAAGTGAAACTCACAAGAGCACAAATGAGTAGGGATAGAGAGAGTAGAGGAGGAAAGAATCTTGAAGGATTGGTTAATGTATATTCCCATGTACAGTAGTACATACTATTTATACTTGTCTAAAACTCTCTATACTTTGGTATATGTGATGATGATGTTTATCTATTTTCATATGTTATTAGAGCAAGGTAGATTGTTGGTTTATATAAAGGCATGCAGTTTGGGATTTTTGTGTAGGTTAACCTTTCATAATAGAATGCAATTCTTCTTCTCATTAATATTTTTTTAGTTTATCATGCTTTCGTGGTGGTACTACTAGTAATCTTAGGCATCACCCTACCCTAGCAAAGTGTGATAGGACGAGGTGTTACATTGTGGTATTAGAGCTAATTTATGCCAATGTTGTATGATAGTTGGGGTACTCACCCATTTGTGATTTCATGTTATAGATATGTATAGTGGATGTGGTCATGATGCCAGTGGCACCTGTAAATTAGAAGGGCCTAATGATGGATAGAAGCAGCCTTCTCAAAGATCTAGCAATAGTCCAACAAATAGGAAACTAGATCATATATAATAGCTATTATAGATCTTGTAGCATCATGTTGCAGCTAGTGATGCTCCTATTCCCATGTTCAAGGAAGTGGGAAGTGGTAGTGGTAGTGGAGGCTTAGAAGAATCAAATAGGTAGCCTATCAATAGGAAACTAGTAGAGCAATTTTGGAAGTTTATGGATAGAAGAAGCCTTCTCAAAGATCTAGAAATAGTCCAACAAATAGGAAACTATATCTTATATAATAGCTATTATAGATCTTGTAGCAGCATGTTGTAGCTAGTGATGCTCCTATTCCCATGTTCAGGGAAGTGGGAAGTGGTAGTGGTAGTGGAGGCTTAGGAGAATCAAACAAGTAGCCTATCAATAGGAAAGTAGTAGAGCAATTTTGGAAGTTGTGATCTCATAAATTTGATGGCAATGAAGATCATACTATAGCTATAAAATGATTAGATATTTATAAAAGTCTTTTAATTTGATGGGCTATTCATTGGTTTAGCAAACTCAATTGCTAGTCTACTAGTTGGTTAGTACTGCTTGGCATTAGTGGATGACTGAAGAGCAAGCCAAGAGATGGACTAGCTATGAGGTAGCATGGGATGATTTTCTAACATATTTTAGACCCTATTATTTCTCTACCCAATATTCTTAGGCTAAGGAGAATGAGTTCTATTGTTTGTATCAGGGTAGTTGATCTATGGCGGAGTATGATACTCGTTTCTTTAAACTTAGTAGTTATGTACCAAAAATGTAGAGAGATGCTTGGGAATAAGCAAATAGATTTGCTAGAGGGTTGAGACCATGCTTTAAGGACAACATTTTACCCCTTAGATTGACATCCTATGATGAGGCTAGAGAAGTAGCCATGGATTTAGAGAGGAGTTAGCAGGAAAATGTAGCTTGTAGAGAGAGGATTGGCCCCTCTATGTAAGCTTGTAGCCATGGAGGAGAGTGTCCAACACAAGCTTGTGATCCTAAAATTGGAGTTGGTCATGGATGTATTGTTTGTTATAGATGTGGGCAAGCTATCCATCTACAGAGGGATTGCTAGAATTATTTTACATGTGGGAAGCTAGTGCATCAAGCTCAGGAGTTCCTGAAGTAGGTAGGTAGTAGTGGAGGAGGTAGAGGCTAAGGATAGCAACCTCCAATTTAGAATGAACATGGAACACTAGTTACTCAAAGAGGATGGGACCATAGGACTCAAGGATGTGTGTATGCCTTAGCAAACCAACCATTGGATGTGCATTCAAACATGGTGATGAAAATGGAAGGTATGATTTTGGGCTTTGCTGTGTTCATTTTATTTGATCTAGGTACCAACCATTCTTTCATAGATCTTATGGTTGCACATCATGTACCTCTTGTATGTCATTCTCTTTCTCCTAGGTTGATAGTATCATTTTCTAGGGATCATAAAACTTGACTTCATTATGTGTGTATAGGTGTGCCATTAGAATTGGAAGGTGTGTAGTAGGTTAGTCATTTACATGTTATGGATCTTCGGGTATATGATGTAATTTTGGAAATGGATTTGTTGTTCTAGTTCAATGCTATTTTGGACTATCGGCAAAAGCTCCTACAACTACAATCACTCGATGGTGCTCTAATTGAAGTACAAATTCATTCGAGGACTATGCACTTGGATTTGGTCTCCTCTCAGATGTATTGTAGGATGCTTCAAAAAGGGCATGAATTCTTTGTGGCTATAATATATAAAATAGATATGGTGGAGATAGATCAAATTCCTATGGTTCAAGAATTCTTTGATGTGTTCCAGTTAGAATTACCAAGTTTTCCACCAAGGCAAGATATTGAGTTCAAGATTGAACTTAAACCTAGTACAGAGACTATTTTAAAGGCTTCACATAAGGTGTATCCCATAGAACTAGCAAAGCGAAAGATTTAGCTACAAGAATTGCTAGACAAAGACCTCATTTGACCTAGTCTATCACCGTGGGGAGCACCCATGCTATTTGTTAAAAAGAATTATGGGGGTTTGTGGCTATGCATAGTTTATAGGTAGCTAAACCAATTGACTATGAAAAATAAATATCCTCTTCCATGCATTGATGACTTGTTTGATCAACTTCGGGTAGCTCATGTATTCTCAAAGCTTGAGCTCAAGTTTGGGTATCATCATGTGTGGATTCGTGAACATGATATGTTAAAGATAGCATTCAAAACATGATATAGCCATTATGAGTTTTTGGTGTTTCCATTTGGGTTAACAAATGCACCAGCAGCTTTCATGCACCTCATGAATAGTGTGATGTGGTCATTCCTTAATCAGTTTCTGATTGTATTCATAGATGATATCTTGGTATATTCTCCTAATAAGTAGTTGCAAGAAAAGCACTTGCAGATGGTATTACAAACTATAAGGGGTACCAAATATATGGTCAACAATCCAAGCATTCATTTTTACAAGCAAATATTTAGTTGTTTGGACATGTGATATTAGGAGCTAATATCTTTGTAGATCCTACAAATATTGTAGTCATTTGTGATTAGCTTGTGCTGCAATTAGCAATGGAGATGTAGAGTTTCTTGGGATTGGCAAGATATCACTGGAAATTTGTGGAACATTTTTCTCACATGAAATCTCCTTTGACTCAATTGTTGAGCAAGGAGACTAACTTTACTTGGGGCCCAACTTGTTAGGTTGCATTTGAAGAGCCAAAGCATAGGTTGGTGACTGCTCCAATGCTAATATCTCCTACACTAGGACATCCATATGATGTTAATACTAATGCTTCAAGGGATGGATTTGGGTGTGTATTGATGCAAGATGGATAGGTTGTGGCTTATGCATCCTGTCAATTGACGTCACATGAAACTAGATATCTTGTGCATGATCTAGTGTTGGATGCTATGATATTCGTATTGAAGATTTGATGGCATTATCTATATGGGGAGCAAGTTATGATTTTGACTGACCATAAAAGCCTTCATTATCTTATGAGTCAATCGGAGTTAAACTTGTGACAATGTAGATGGGTGGAGCTACTTGCTAACTTTGATTTCACTATTAAATACAGGCTTCAAAAGACTAATAAAGTAGTGGATGCATTAAGTAGGGTGGCAAGTAAGCTTAATAGCTTAACAATCCAATTAGATTTGTAGGAGAAAATACAAGAGCAATAATGACATCCATGATGTCAAGAATTTGCACACTTTAAGAAGTTGATAACTTACACAAAGAGGAATTTGAAATGAGAAAATTGGAACTATACTTTGATGGTTCTTGTAATTTCCAAGATTCAAGACCTAGGATAGTTTTAAGAAAATATGATTCCACAAAAATATTCAAGGAAATTCATCTATCTTTCCCTTATACTAATAACAAGGCTAAATATGAAGCTCTAAGTATTGGAATCAAAATAGCATTGGAAAAAGGAATCAAGGTAATCATCATAAAAGGAGGCTTGAGATTGGTACATGAACAAGTAAAAGGTAATTACATAGTAAAGAGTTCATTCTTGTGACCTTATAAATAGTTTTTCTACAAAATTCTAGATCAATTTCATCACTACCAGATGGAACATATAGGTAGAGAAGATAATTATATAGCAGATGACTTAGCAAAACAAGCTTCATCATTAGATATGAAGAGGATAGAAAGTTATGAAGGTGTAATGATCGAGAATGAACATCAACCATTAGTACCATATAACATTAAGCATTTACAAGTATTTGAAGATGATGATAAATTGCTTAGATTCTTAAAAAATACATAAGAATTGGAAGAACAAATTATACATGAAACAACATCAAGGTTTAAGAAAAATTCTATTCCCAAAAAAGCAATTGATTATGAACATGAGTTTGGCAAAAATTTGCTCACTCGAAAGGATGTACATAATTTAGATAATCAAGCTTATGAAGTAGTTAATTTTGGATCTATTGAGATGCCAAATATGTTAAATGGAATAAAGGAAAAAGATTTAGTTTTTAAGAAAAATTTACTATTTCTACTAAAAAATATTTTGGAAAATTTTACTTGGTCTTATGATGATCTTATAGCTTATAGACCAGATGTGATGACACATAAAATTTCTTTGATAAATTATTGTAAGATAGTTAAGCAAAATAAAGGAAATTTACTCCATTTTTTGAGCCAGCTATGGAAGCTAAGATCAAGAAGTTATTACAAGCTTGAATCATATATCTAGTTCAATATTCAACATGGCTTGCTAATCTTGTTCTAGTAAGAAAGAAGAGTGACGATATTAGACTTTGTGTGGATTTCAAAATTTTGAATGAACCCTTTGAAAATGATAAATACCCACTTCCTAGAATTGATGAAATGTTGATCAAAGTATCATGTTGTCAAGTGTATTCTTTTTTAGATGGTTTTCCAAGCTATAATAAGATCATGGTAGATAAGAGTGATAGATATAAAACAACATTTATCACTAAGTGGGGAACTTTTGCTTACCAAAGAATGCCATTTGGATTATGAAATGCTAGAGCTAATTTTCAAAGAGCACTAGATTTAGCCTTTAAAGGTTTAGTAGGTGAGTTTGTTGTAGTTTATTTGGATGATATCACTATCTTTTCAAAAAAGAAGGAAGATCATATTGGTCATCTTCAACAAGTTTTTGACAAATGTCATGAATATCGTATTTTATTAAATCCTAAGAAATGGATCTTTGAGATTAGCTTTGGAAGTTTACTAGGTCATGTGATCTATCAAGAAGGAATCATTATAGATAACTCCCAAATTTAAGCAATACATAATATCGAGCATCCTACGAGTAAAAAGTTTCTTAGATCTTTCTTTGGAAAGATAAGTTTTATTAAGAAAGTATTCCTAGATTCACTAAAATTATTAAACATTTAATGCATATTTTAAAGAAAGATGTCCTAGTAGAGAAAACACTAGAATTAGAGAGAGCCATAGCAAAAATCAAAAGGGCTATTTAAGAAGCTCCTTACTTGATAAAACCAAAATTAAAGCATGACTTTTAGCTATATGCTTTTTCCTCAAATGATTTAGTTGCTACTATTTTAACTCAAAAACATGAAGGTCAAGATGAATCGATTATATTTTTTGAATATTAATTGAAAGGCATAGAAATAAATTAATCAGACTTAGAGAAATAAGCATTCATAGTCATTAAAGCACTTCAACATTTAAATATTATTTAGAAAGATCATTAGTTCACATTATGCTAATAGAGCCTACGGTTAAAGATTTTTTAGCTCAAAATTTTCATTGGAAATATGAAAAACCATTAAAAGAATGGGATTAGCCAAGTAATTGGCTAGACAAGACGAAGTATGTGCGCTAAAGACTCATGTGGAAAATTGGTGTGATGAGATTCTAGAATTCCTTAATACATGAAAGGTGCCAAAAAAAACATAACTACAAGTCAAAAGAGAGCTTTATTCAAAGAAAGTAAATAAATTTGTGGTTAAAGATAGAATCTTATACTAAAAGGACTTCAGATGGGTATTGTTGAAATTTGTTCATAATTATCATATCAATTCCATTTTAAAACAATCTCATGATCATTCTAATTTATTCTATGAATCTCCTAAGTCTACTATGCAACATATACTTTATTATGATTTTTATTGGCCTACTATGTACTAGGATATTACTTTGAAAATTCAAAGATGTTACAAATGTCAAAGTCATGAACCAAAAATCAAAACGACTAGATCTCCTTTGAAACACCACTAATTTCAGCTTAGCACTTTGAATTGAAAATGACTCAAGCCCTTTCAAGCATTCGGAAAATTATCGAGATCGTACAAAGGGGATCAATACACACTGGTGCAAAAAGAGGAGTTTATTAGGAATCTTAAAGGCCCCAAGGACATGAAGGATTCTTTTTTTTTATGCTGTGTTTGCAAGAAAAATGGATTCCATGTAAAAGATGATGGGGACGTGAGCAAACCAATTCCAAATTCCATTCTTGCTTTGGTTGGTAATAGCGTGACTGTTGAGCATCACTCCAAAGGAAGCTTATCTCTTAATAAAGATGATTGTGCTAAGACAAAGCCAATGTTGATAATGGAAACACCTGAAAGTATCAAAGATGTTCAAGAAGATATGTTCTCCCCAGTAGAATGGTAGGAAATATGCATTTGCAAGTCCTCATTCTCCTTTGTCTTTGCGCTAAGTAGGTTTTGGAGTTTACCGATCTTGGGAACCAGAAATGCAGAAATGTCTAGCTTCCTCTTGTTCTGCTCTTCCAGCATCAGAGCTTTGTACTTGGCCATCATTTCCAAGATCTCGACCAAGCCCAACCATGTTTCCACATCCTACTAAAGTGCACACAACACTAGAAGGCACAAGGCAGATGAAGCATGCATCAATGTCACACAGAGTTACCACGTTGCATGCTGGACATATACTAGAAGTCACGCTAGGCGTGAGTGTAGGCCAAGTCACATTAAAGCCCAAAATAAAATGTGGCCTAAGGGAACTGGAACGAGTCCCACTGTGAGAGAGGTTTCTCACCGAAAGTTGTTTCAGAGTAAAATCTTTATAGAATTTCACAAAGAACTCCGAAAGTCCTACCCCTGCATTACATTATTTGTCGTCGATAGAGCCAGCAAGTAGCATAGCCTTCTATGCATGCCTAGATCCAAATTCCAGAAGCCTGCACGTGGTTGGTGGAAGTTTTCGGAGGTGGAGTAGTAGAGAGAGAGATTATATGTATTCGTGCATGTGCATGAGATGACATGAAAGCAAAAGAATCATCAAGCCAGGTGAGTTGGAAGGAGCCACTATCTTGCATGATGGCATATAGTAGTAGCTTATTTTGGCGGGCCATGTCTATACAAATCATTTCTGCAGATAGAAATGAAAAGCATATGAGCAAGTTTATTGACGTGTGTGAGAATACGGAGCAAAGCTTGCAGGGCTCCTCCATAGGCTATGAAATGTTCCGACTCGCTGTTGTAGGAGCTACAGTTCCAGATTTGTTCGAGGTAGTCGCAGGCGAGTTTCAGCAACAAAAAACGAATGTCTATTTACCCTGCAGCAGCAACAGCATTTTAGCAATCTTGGTTGCCAGTTCGTCCGGCGCACTCACTCGCCAATTTAGAATTTAATGTTAATTACGAATTTGTTTCGGCAACGGTTGAAGGATTGATTATAGAAACTTCTTTATCGATGTCGTCGGTTCTACGCATATGTTGTCTTGTCTAGTTCAGGATCCTCGTGGGTGCACATCAGCACATTTGCGTGTGATGGAGCTTAACCTCCACATAGATTTCAGTTGGAATCCATTGTGGATTCACTATTTCTATTTCTATTTTGGTCGATTCTGAGTCTAAGTTCGATCTCAGTATTATCTAGATTGCAGATAGCAAGGATTTCCTGGTGACCCAACTATTTCACCAAAATTGCACATTTGAGGCACATGATCTCTGTGATTTGACATTTCATTTCAAGAAATTCGTACAATGGCAAAGGGACATGGAAGCCCATGCAAAGTTGGGCCAAATATTCAACAAAAAAAATATAATTTTTTAAGCGAGCGAGAGCTAGAGCTAATCTTTCTAAATTTTCTTTAAATTTTTATCGCTTCAGGGCTTGTTTTTATAATTTGTTTGTATCTTCATGGGCTTGAATGACCCACAAATTGTAAAATGCAATGTATTTGGTCAAAGAAGGTAAATATTTAGCACACATCCAACTCATGCACAACTATCCAACACAGATACATTGAACCTAGTCAAATAATGCAACTACCCAAGCCTAGCCCAACCCTATAAATACCATTCAATTCACATGAATTGAGGGGGGAGAAAAAATTGAAGGGGGAAAAATTGGAGAGATTAGCAATTCTGAAGGAGGACAGAACTTGCAATCCTTGGGTTCTCAACACACCTGACTATTGGCATCCAAGCATTTATCATGTTCATCACATCACGGCATCGCATCATCGTGTCATATCATTCCCGAGCTAGGCGTTTGACTTGCCATCCACACGTGTGCAACTACGCTTTGACCGGTGCACATTTAAAAAAAACAATATAATACAGTTTCATTATTCCCTTCCATTTACATTATTTACTTCAGTTTATGCTTTTTTTATATAGCTCTATTTATGCTTTATTTATAATTCATTACGCTCTATTTACATTTCGTATCATTGTTTGCATTCCATTTACATCCCATTTACGATAACCCCAGCGCTAGCTGTAGCTTACGCTCCGGGAAATCCTTGGTTGATTTGCATGCAGACCATCCAAGGCACTTTGCCTTCGTTTACTTTTCTAGCTTGCCCTCAGGCAAAGGCAAGGTCAAATGTGGCTGCCTGACGATCTCTCGGTGTTTGTTTCCCTTCCAGCCTTACATCGACGATTTAGGTCAGTACAGTTTTTGGTGCTAGAAGGAGGGCCACTTTCTTGTTATTGGTCAAAATGTCACTACCTGTCAAAACTCATCCATCTTTTCTATTTGAGTCTCCTTGTCCCTATTGATCACACTAAGCTTGCATCACACCATGCTACAACTGCTTGCGATCGAACTCAATTCATCTACCCCAGTCCATTCATGTTTATCATGGAATCTTCCCAAGCCAACCTAGTAACACTACCGATTGCTAACTTTGGGGTCGAAGCTTCAAACCCGATGATTGCTACGGAACCCATAACCATTATTGAACACATAAATCTTCAAGGCCCTGCATGCCAATCCCTCAGGCTACAAGGCAAAGGCCCTATTCACGTGACTCTTACACCCGAACAATATAATTTTATCTGTGTCAAAATCCAAGCCAACCTACCCATTGATCATGTAGAGAGGGAAGCTAAGCAAGAACATGAATTCATCCACAAATGAGGATGTGGGTTTATCCCTTCTGCATTTGACATAATTCCACTATCTGAAAACCATCATAAACTCATATCCCAGCTTCTTATGGCTAGAAGTCAAGCCTTACAACTACCTCCCATAGAGCCTCAAGATGAAGAAGATGACTTTGTAGCCCAATCTAAACATGGAGAATCATACCACACTATTAGCCCCCATGCCCACACAAACCCATTATCCCATGCTTTCCTAGAAGAAACTTTGTTTCCTTCTTCATCTGCAAACACACGAGCACCTATTCCCCATTCCATTTCTATCTTCTCCGTGCTCAATAACATTCACTCTGATGCATCCACTTCCATCATTCCTCCACCAGTGCAGTCCCAACAACTCCTCCAAACTAATGTAGGGTCAATCTTCCAACCTCAAGTAACTGGAATACTATCAGTCATACTAGCTTCCACATCCACCCATTACATACCCTAGGTGCAGATTTATGGGGCACCATTGATTACTCCAACCCAACCAGTGCAAGGTGTTACCTCACAACCTTTAGCTGGGCAATGGGCTCCATTAATACTCTCAGTCCTGAATACCATCCCACCACAAAAAATGTTAGCCCAACAACCTTCCTTTCCACCAACAATGTAATAATTAAATCATTATCATCCACAATCCACTCAATCCACCAGTTTGCCTACCACCCAAGAATGGGCAGACACACAAAAAATGATGCACTTGTTGGCAGAAGAATTAAAACACCTTAAAACTTTCAATAATGAGGAAGTCAAGGTTCTAGATTTCTATCAAGATGACCCAACTGACCCCTCAGTTCCACCCTTGACCTTGCCAAAAGAAGTCTCATTACCTCAACTGACCAAGTACAATGGAGAAGGGGACCCAAATGGCCACCTAGTGACATTTAGAACCAAAATCCTTTTACCTCAAGCATGGCCGCATGTAATTTTACGAGTGTTTGCAATGTCCTTAACTGGAAAAGCCTTAGACTGGTACCAATCTTTGCCCCGTAGCTCCATATCTTCTTTAGAGAATTTATTACATCAATTTGTCATCCATTTCAAGTACAATTTGAAACTTGAAGCCACGTTAGATAGCTTGATTCAAGTTAAACAAGCACCATTGGAGTCAGCACAGAAATTTATCCAAAGGTGAAGTGCAGCCCTAAATGAACTTCATGAACCTATCCCCGAAACATATTTACTCACTATGCTTAAGTTAGCCATGAATGACTTTATTAAGTTAAAAATTTACTACCTGAAAGCCTACACATTGAGCCAAGCATTCGTATAAATCAAAGATATAGAAGAAACGACACAAACAAGTAATGACCCAGCCTACTCAGCCTCTAGGAGCCAACACACGAGGAAAGATAAATCCAAAACAACGGTAGCAGCAGTGGCTAAGGGAAAACAACCCGCTATCCCAAACAACTATAAAAGAACCACACCCACTCATACACCTGGAAATTTCTCAATTAGAAACAACAACACAGGTCATGCCCATACCTTCAAAAGGAAAGACCTTGCTCAATACACACCATTGCCCATGAAGCCTTCACAACTGCTTGATCAACTTCTAAAGGCTAGGCTAATTCAACACAAACAAATGTCTCCTGTGGCCTCGCAAAGACATGATCGCTTTTGCGAATTGGCCAAAAATATAGCTTCAGCAATAGCCAACGAACCTTCCATTCCAAAAGGCTTTAGGTTGGACAGGTTTTGCGAATATCACCAACGGTGTGGTAATGGGACTGATTACTACTTTGCATTGAAACAAGACATACAACGCATGATAGATGGGTGTGAAGTAGTGTTTGATGAGACAAACCCAGTTAGGCCTCAAAAACAATCCATGGAGGTCTATAAGGATCCTCTCAATACCAATACCAACGATGCCCTATATGTGATTAATACTGTCCATGTGGAAGATAGACAAGGTGTTCCTCAAAAGCCTTTTTTGATTCGTGGGCATTTAGAAAACACACTTGCCCCAATATATCCTCAAACCCCTTTTACCACACGCATGTCCCCCACACCATCAAAACCATTCATCATCCACATACCTCCTTCAATTGCCACCACAACAAACATACCATCTGAAAATCGACCCATTCCCTTTATGGTCTGGGTGCCAAAACACCCTGGCACACAACCCACTTCCACTTCTCGATGACCTTTGCAAGAACTTCTTGCCGATAGGCTAATAAGAGAGTGCTTAGAAAGAGAAAAAAGAGAGCGCATGGAGAGAGAAAACCATGGACACGAATTAGGACTACTAAAGCCTACACTGCTAAGCACCGTTCCCATGAGTTCATCCATTAATGAGCCTAGTACAAGTCACCAAAACAAATATGAAGTCATAAGTCATATCCCAAACCTAGCATTCTCAGCTACTAACGTAAGAACCCCTCCATGAGAAATACGAATGCTAGGTCAAATGGAAAAAATTTCTATGGATAAGAATGTCCTAAATAGTAAAGACCTAGCAAATGTGTTGACCAAGGTAACACAAGCCTTAAAACAAAAGAATACTTCTTTAAGTTTGTATGACCTAGTAATGACTTCACCAGTACATCGAGAGGCTCT
>MNCI01005094.1:3157-19389 GCA_015680685.1 Gnetum montanum | reverse complement strand
GAGTGAAAGGCATGATTACCTTAGATTTCATAGCCAGATACCAATTTCCTACATTAACTGAATTCATAGTGGTTGATGAAATGCCAGGGTTTAATCTGATTCTAGGATGTCCTTGGCTAGCTCAACTTAAAGCCGTATCTTCACCAATCCATCAGGAGATACATCTACCTTACGAGAGAGGTGAGATCATCATACATGGGGATACAACAACATCAATCATTTCCTCATACCTTGAGGTAGGTCAAGGGTCAGAAATTGAGTTCATTGAGCCTAAACAAGAAACCAGGAACATACATCAGAACATGAACCCAACGTTGACTCACAATCCAACTAGCACTGAAGAAACGCAAAAAGACACAGACATAGGAGCCATTCCTGCTGATGTTTCTTGGTCAGAACTACCCTTTGACATCACCAGTGAAGGGGAAGGTGAATATAAAATCATACCCATACGCACAGCCCCACACATTAAGTTACAAAAGATCAAAAGACAACTCAACAACTAGAATGAATGATATGAACAACCCGAAATGACGTTAAACTATGAACTGTCCAAAATGATGTTAAACTATGAAATGTCTGAAATGACGTTAAACTATAAACTATTTGAAATGATGTTAAACTGCAACACGTCCACAATGACATTAAACTAGCCACAGTTAAAAATGACCGATTTCATTTAAAACTTCTTGAAAACATTATTACCTTTGACCCACCATGGCATAAAACCTGTAATCCTTTCTTTAACAATAGATGCAATAGTCCATCAAGACTTTAAACTAATGTACCAAGCCCAAAATGGCTTTAAACTAGAGCCAACAAATTATAGATTTACAAACTCTCGTCAGCTTACATTGAATTTTCACTTACAGGTTACAAGTTACGATTTAGATTCTTGCATGGTCGTTGCTTTCTTTTCCAAGTATTTACCTTAAATCTTGCTCTACACTTTAGAAATTTATGTTACATTTAGTTGCACACATATACTCTAGAAAATAAAGAAAAACAATAAAAAACATGAAAAATGACAAAAATATTTACATGAAACATAAAGATAACGATGCAACCATTTTATACCACTATTAAATTCAGGCCATTACATCATTCTTTATACATTCCACCAGCTTAGTTATCCTATGTTCGTTTACACTTTGTAACTCTCCTACTGATGGAGTATCTCTTATTTTGCTCCTGTTTTAATTTGTAGGAGAGAGCATCATGGCCAACCACAACATCCTCTCAATATTGTCTTTCAATGGACCATACGGAGATATAGAAAGAGCGATTCACCTAAAATCTTTGGATCTAAATCCATCCACCTATACCGATTTGATAGCCTCCACTCAAGAAATGTTAGACTGGCCTAAAAATGTAGCTAAAACTCTAGATCTAGAAGCTAAAAATATCACTGAAGATCCTCTGGTTGAAATCCCCATTACCATAATCAATGATGAAGCCAAGACCTTGAAATTAAGTGCCTTACTAGATCTACAACTCATAGGTGACATCACTCAGGTTTTAAAAGACAACATAAAAACATTCACATGGTCATATACAGAAATGCCAGGACTAGACCCCCAGATCATCCAACATAACATTATTCTTGATGAAAAAATTAAACCAGTAAAGAAAAAAGCACAAAAGGTTAGACCCAAAGTGGAATTAGCAGTCCACGTTGAGATCACAAAGCTTTACCAAGCCGATTTCATCTGAGCCATCGACTATTCCAATTGGGTATCAAACATTGTTGTAGTTCCCAAGAAGAACGATAGTATACACATATGTACTAACTTCCGTGACCTCAACATAGCCACTATAAAGGATGACTTTCCTCTGCCCAATATTGATCAACTTATTGACACTATTATCCTTTATGGATGAATTTTCAAGATACAATCAGATAGGAATTAATCCAAAGAATCAACTCAAAACAAATTTTATGACACCTTGGGGACATTTTGTTATACGATGATGCCATTTGGCCTTAAGAATGCATGTGCTACATATCAACAAGCAATGACATACATATTTAGTGACTACATGCTTAATTTGCTCAATGATTATGTTGATGATATAGCGGTCAAGTCTAAAAAAATTGAACAACATGAAAAAGATCTAGACTTAGTGCTTAAATGTTGTCTTAAATATGACCTTAGGCTCAACCCAAAAAAGTGTGTCTTCGGTGTTAAAACGGGAAAAATTCTTGGTTTCCTAGTTTCTGAAACAGGGATACAAGTAGACCCTGATAAGGTTACAGCGATAACCAATATGCAACCACCAAGAAACCTTACTGAACTACACAGCCTCCAAGGTAGGCTGCAATTCATTAGATGCTTTATCGAAAGGCTGACAGATAAGTTGAGTCTCATGCAACATCTATTATGAAAGAATGTGCATTTCCAAAGGACTCAACAATGCCAAGAAGCGTTTGAGAACATAAAACAAGAGTTGGCCTAGCTACCAACTATTTATCCTCCACAAAGTGAAAACCTTTCTACATATATTTTGCAACTTCCGGTTCTTCCATCGCATCCATGATTTGTCAAAAACATCAAGATGGGGCCGAGATCCCTTTATATTATCTAAGCCATGCTTTAATAGCCCATGAACAATGATACAATGACGTGGAAAAATCATGCCTTACCCTTGTCTTCTCTTTAAAGAAATGGTGGCATTATCTCTTCTGTAATCAGGTTTACATCATTTGCAAGGACAATGTTCTCCATGCCATCACTAATAACATCTATGAGTCAAGTAGGTTAGCTAGGTGGAAAGCGATGATTGTAGAGTTTGATTTTCACTATGTCACTCAATCTTCCACAAAAGGTTAGGCAATAGCCACACAACTAACTGTCTCACCAACACATGATCATGCAACAATAAACCCCGAATTCCCAGATGAAAATTTTAATAGTATAGAAACCGTACCTGATGACTATGAGGAAATTCTCTACTTCGATGGAGCCTCAACCTTTCGAGGAGGAAGTGTCGCAGCTATTTTAACATATACCTCTAGATAAATCTAATCTTCTACCTACCGCTTAAACTTTCCTTACACCAATAATGTAGTAGAATACGAAGGTATTCTTAGAAAACTTCAATTAGCATTAACTTTGGGAATCTCATGCCTTGTGGTTCGAGGTGATTTGCAATTAGTTATTAATCAAGTCATGAAAGTCTACGCATGCAAAGCTCTCCATTTGCAACCGTATTGTGATCTGACTAAACATCTGGTGAGACAAGTAGTAGAAGTGGATATACAACATGTCCCTAGAAGTAAGAATACCATTGCTGATGCACTTGCCACACTAGCCTTAAACATGACACCTGAAATGTTTCATGGATTGCCTAGTTCTATAACCAGTTGTGCTGAACCTATAATTAACACTCTAAATGAAGTACCTATAGCATCTATTAGTACAACACACACAATAGAATGGTGTGATGATGTAAAAGAGTACCTTCTAAGAGGAAAACCTCCACAACACTTGACAAATGCTCAAAAGGACATCGTACGAAAACGTTCTCGCCAATACACATTAATAGGTAACACCTTGTGTCGTAAATCATATGAAGGTATTCTACTCATGTGTGTTAGTAGCACTGATGGTCAAATAATTGTAGAAAAAATCCATGAAGGACTTTGTGGAGGGCACATAGCACCTAAAGCAATGATAACGAAGATTAGGCGCTTAGGCTATTACTGGCCACACATGGAATACGATTGCATATCCAAGGTTAGAACATGTGACATCTGCCAAAAGCATGATAATTTGATACATGTGCCACCTAGCGAACTGCATACTGCACAATTCACATAGCCATTCCAAAAATGGGGTTTAGACTTAATTAGACCAATAACACCATCAACTTTAGCAACCCATAGCTTCATTATCATTGCAACTGAATATTTCACAAAGTTGGTGGAAGCTATTCCTCTTAGGAAGACCACGTCAAAACATGTTTGCACCTTTATAATGGAAAATATCGTAACTCGTTTTGGTATTCCAATGGTCATCGTTACTAACAATGGGCCACAATTCAGCAACACAGATACCAAAAACTTTTGTGAAAGTCTGGGCATTAAACACGTATTTTCATCACCTTATTACCCATAGAGAAATGGTCAAGTAGAGGCTACAAACAAAACTATCATCATGGTGCTCAAAAAGATGCTGAATCAGAACAAGAAACAATGGCATGAACAATTAGTCTACGCATTGTGGGCTTATAGAACGACACATCAAACATCCACAGGTAAAACTCCATATAGCCTTGTATACAGATCTGAAGCTATTTTACCTTTAGAATTGTAGATTCCCTCATTGCAAATAACTCTCTACAGTATCCTTGATGAAAGTCAAAATAATGAATTGCGCATTGCCGACCTCGACTCGGTAGAGGAGGAACGTGTACGAACTCTTGATCAAATTGAATGGTACCAAAAACAGCAGAGACAAAGGCACAAGCATGATCTCCACAAACACCCAATGAAAGAAGGAGATCTAGTCCTTAAGGCCACCCGAGAACATCCCAAATAAATTCCTAGCCAACTGGGAAGGGTCTTATTTAGTCACCAAAGCATACAACAATGGAGCATTCAAACTTGCTGACATGGACAGAAACAAGTTCGCCAATCCTACAAACCACTTGTACTTGAAAAGGTATTATGTCTGACAAAATTGAGGTATGTCATAGTCCTGCCATCATGACTTAAAACTGATACCACAAAATAGTCTTGGCATCATGACTTAAAACTGATACCATAGAATAGTCCTGACATCATGACTTAACACTAATACCATAGAATAGTCCTAGCATCATGACTTAAAACTGATACCATAGAATAGTCTTGGAATCATGACTTAAAACTAACACCATAGAGTAGTCCTGGCATCATGAATTAAAACTGATACCATAGAATAGTCCTAGCATCATGACTTAAAACTGATACCACAGAATAGTCTTGGCATCATAACTTAAAATTGATACCACAGAGTAGTCTTGGCATCATGACGTAAAACTGATACGACAGAGTAGTCCTGGCATCATGACTTAACATTGATACCACAAAGTTATGTCTAGTATGACACTAAACTACTACATCTATCTGTCATGACATGAAACTAGCATCCAGAGTCCACTAAGACTATAAACTAGTTTGCCTCTTCACAGTCCGTCATGACTATAAACTAGCAATGCACCATCCGCCACGACACTAAACTAGAACCGTCTAAGGGGTTATGACGTGAAACTAATCCACAAAAGTCCGCTAAGACTATAAACTGGTGACATCATCAATGACCAGGCAAAACTTGAAAAGATCTGTTACTGCAGTTGGATGTTCATGTTTCACAACGACTTGTTGCATGATTCATCTCATGGGGCCTAATGAAATTGATGTTGTTCATGATTCTATCTACTTTGAAAATTGCATGTGGTGACTCCATCTCCTTGTTTAAATTGTTTAGCTAACTCTTTCATTTATGGTTTTCTTATCTTCTTGGAGTTGTGTTTGCAGGATGACACTTCTGAGGCATTCGTGCATAGATGCACTTCATCATGACAACAAGGTATCACATTTTTCCTGATGCACGCGACTGAGTTAATCAATCCGTTCATAAGTACATTCCCAACTCCTGATACATTCCCCATCATGCTCCCTTATCCTATTCAATTACATGCCCCTTGATACATTCCACTCATCTCAAAACTTTTGATACATTATTGCACACTGTAACTCCCTAAGTAGTTGCAATGCAAAACACAGTACACAATGCGTGACATAAAATGCAAGTGCTCAAACACAAGCATAGCACAAAAAGCAAGCTCTTTTAGAAAAATAAAAAAAAATAAAGACAAAGAAAGACAAAAAGAACAAGAAAAGAAAAAGAGAACAAAAAAGGGTCAAAGAACGAAATGCATGGAAAAAGGTCTTCATGACCCTGTTGACATCATAAACAAAAGACAATTGGTCATTCTCATACAAGCCCCAGGCGAGAAGGCAATTGTCTTGAAAAAATAGTTACACTTATGTCTCCAAGAGACCATGTTGCACATCATCGCGTAGCTTTGGCTATTTACAACAGGCCCCGAAAATACTCTATATGAGTCCCATTTCTCCAAAGAACGCATCTTCTATGTCTTGGTTCCGAGTCTACTGAAAACCTAGCTATTGATAAGGACCAATAACATGACTTGTGCATAAGAGAGCATTCCTCTCCCACAAATCCCAGCAACAATCATAGCCCTTAACCCCCTAGCCTCCCTAGTTACAACCAATTCCCTTGCATTTTGAACCACATCCCCTCAATCCCATGTACTTTTGAAAATGGTGCAATAATATCCAGCCAAGGGCTAATGGGTAATGTTTGGTACTTTTTTGTTCATGGTGTTTGCACTTCTTTGTTGACACCTCTCGGGTGAATTCCTCCAGACGTCAACAAAGAGGGGCCAATGAAACACCACTAATTTCAGCTTAGCACTTTGAATTGAAAATGACTCAAGCCCTTTCAAGCATTCGGAAAATTATCCAGATCGTACATAGGGGATCAATACACACTGGTGTAAGAAGAGGAGTTTATTAGGAATCTTAAAGGCCCCAAGGACATGAAGGATTTTTTTTATGTTGTGTTTGCAAGAAAAATGGATTCCATGTAAAAGATGATGGGGACGCGAGCAAACCAATTCCAGATTGCATTCTTTCTTTAGTCGATAATAGCGTGACTGCTGAGGATCACTCCAAAGGAAGCTTATCTCCTAATAAAGATGATTGTGCTGAGACAAAGCCAACGTTGATAATAGAAACACTTGAAAGTATCAAAGATGATCAAGAAGATATGTTCTTCCTAGAAGAATGGTAAGAAATCTGCATTAGCAAGTCCTCATTCTCCTTCATCTTTGCGTTGAGCAGGTTCTGAAGCTTGCTGATCTTGGGAACCAGAAACGCAGAAATGTCCAGCTTCCTCTTGTTCTGCTCTTCCAACATTAGAGCTCTGTACTTGGCCACCATTTCCGAGATCTTGGCCAAGCCCAACCACGTTTCCACATCCTACTGAAGTGCATGCAATACTAGAAGGCACAAGGTAGATGAAGCATGCGTCAATGTCACATAGAGTTACCACATTGGATGCTGGACATATACCAGAAGTCACACTAGGCGTGAGTGCAGGCCAAGTCACATTAAAGCCCAAAATCAAACGCAACCTAAGGGAACTGGTATGAGTCTCACCGTGAGAGAGTTTTCTCACTGAAAGTTGTTTCAGAGAAAAATCTTTATGAAATTTTGTGAAGAAATCTGAAAGTGCTACCCTTGCATTACATTATTTGCCATGGGTAGAGCCAGCAAGTAGCATAGCCATCTATGCATGCCTAGATCCAAATTCTAGAAGCCTGCGCGTGGTTGACGGAGGTTTTTGGAGGTGCAGTAGTAGAGAGAGAGATTGTATGTATTCGTGCATGTGCATGAGATGACATGAAAGCAAAAGAATCATCAAGCCAAGTGAGTTGGAACGAGCCACTACCTTGCATGATGGCGTATAGTAGCAGCTTCTTTTGGTGGGCCATGCCTATACAAATCATTTTTGTAGATAGAAATGATAAGCATATGAGCACGTTTACTGACGTGTGTGAGAATGCGGAGCAGAGCTTGTAGGGCTCCTCCATAGACTATGAAATGTTCCGACTCGCTGTTGCAGGAGCTGCAGTTCTATATTTGTTCAAGGTAGTCGTAGACGAGTTTCAGCAACAAAAAACCAATGTTCGTTTACCCTGCAGCAGCAGTAGCATTTTAGCAATCCTAGTTGCTAGTTCGACCGGCGCACTCGCTCATCAGTTCAGAATTTAATGTTAATTATGAATTTGTTTTGGCAACTATTGAAGGATGGATTATAGAAACTTCTAGATCGATGTCGTCGAGTCTACAGATATGCTGTCTTGTCCAGTTTAGGATCCTCATGGGTGCACATCAGCACATTTGAGTGTGATTGAGCTGAACCGCCACATAGATTTTAGTGGGACTCCATTGTGGATTCGCTGTTTCTGTTTCTATTTTGGTCGAGTCTGAGTCTGAGTTCGATCTTGATATTATCTGGATTGCAGATAGCAAGGACTTCCTGGTGATCCAACTATTTCACCAAAATGACGCGTTCAAGGCACATGACCTCTATGATTTGACATTTTATTTCAAGAAATTCGTACGATGGAAAAGGGACATGGAAGCCCATGCCAAGTTGGGCCAAATATTCAACAAAAAAAATATAATTTTTCAAGCGATCCGGAGCCAGAGCTAATCTTTCTAAATTTTCTTTAAATTTTTATGGCTTGAAGGCTTGTTTTTCTAATTTGTTTGTATCTTCATTGGCTTGAATGACCCACAACCTGTAAAATGCAATGTATCTGGTCAAAGAAGGCAAATATCCAGTACACATCCAACTCATGCACAACTATCCAACACAGATACATTGAACCTTGTTAAAGAATGCAACTGCCCAAGCCTAGCCCAACCCTATAAATACCCTTCAATTCATATGAATTGAGGGGGGAGAAAAAATTGGAGGCAAAAGAATTGGAGAAATTGGCAATTCTGAAGGAGGACAGAACTTACAATCCTTGGGTGCTCAGCACACCTTACTATTGGCATCCAAGCATTTCTCACATTCATCACATCATCATGTCATATCATTCTGGGGCTAGGCATTTGACTTGCCATCCACATGTGTGCAAGTACGCTTTGACCGGTGCACATTTAAAAAAAACAATATAATATAGTTTCATTATTGCCTTCCATTTACGTTATTTACTTCATTTTATGCTTTGTTTACAATATAGCTCTATTTACACTTTATTTATAATTCAGTACGCTCTGTTTACATTTCATATCATTGTTTGCATTCCGTTTACATCCCATTTACGATAACCCCAGCGCTAACTGTAGCTTATGCTCGGGGAAGTCCTCGGTCGATTTACGTGCAGACCATCCAAGGCACTCTACCTTCGTTTACTTTTCCAACATGTCCTCGGGCGAAGGTAGGGTCAGTTGTGGCTGCCCGACGATCTCTCGGTGTCTGTTTCCCTTCCAGCCTTACACCAACGATTTAGGTCAGTACATCCTTTAAAGCGAGTAATTGCAAATAGATCATTTTAGAAATGGGGCTTAGATTTCACTAGTAAAATTACTCCCATCAAGAGCAAGACATAAGTTTGTTCTGAAAGCTAGCAACTACTTTACCAAATGGTCTAAAGGCTCTAAGAAGAAGTTGAGCATCATATGTGATTAAGTTCTTGGAAGATCATATTTTAAGTTGTATTAGTTTACTTGAAATATTGGTATCTGATAATAGACTTGCTTTTTAATTTGAAGAATTTATAACTTGGGCATTGAAAAAATCCATCTTTTTATTTTCCTATTTAAATTATTATCCTTAATGGCTTAGCTGAATCTAGAAACAAAAAGATTATTTCCTACATTAAAAATTTGGTGAATGGAGATCTAAGAAATTAGATTGATTACTTGCAATTTGCATTATGAACAAATCATATTAGGTTTACTAAGGCTATTGGAACTTTAGCTTATAGCTTAGTCTACCTACAAGAGTTACGAATAAGATTATAAGTTTGGCCTTAGATTTTGTGCAAAAATATAGCAAAAAAACTAATAAAGATAGAAGTTTCATGACTTTGCTCATCAAAAGAAAAGCTAAAATTAATAAAGCTAAAGATAGTTTATTAAAGAATGCTTCTCAAGTTAAAAGGTGGTTCAATAGAAAGGCTCTAAAAAGGATTTTTAAGGATGGTGATACTGTATTATTATGGAATATGAAAAAGTCAAATAAGTTTTTAGTAATATAGACTAGCCCATTTCAAAGCAAGAAATAATTATCCAAAGATGCATACAAATTATTGACACTAGATGGGATAAAGTTGTAGTTTCCATATAATGTTTTGCATATAAAACATTATTTTAGAAAACTCCCCACAACTTGAATCTATATGTATAAATTAATATATGTATATAGTATAGTAATATATATAAACATGTGTAGGTAACTATAATAAGATTTAGTATATATTATAGTAAGTAATGAACTTTGAGTAATAATATATATAATAAGTAACATTCATATAGTCTTATATAATATTTAACAATAACATAGATATCCTATACATATTATTAGATAAGCCTATATAGTATTATTAAACATGTATATGTTAGAGTACTACTTTAAATAATATTTAATTTAAATTATTAGTTAAATTATTTAATTTATATTATCTCAAGTAATCATTACTTATCATATGTGTAAGTGGGAGTGATGGTTAGATAATTACTTAGTGGTAAATTAATTTCAACAGTCAAATAGTGGAATTCAAATTGGCCTACTGTATAATGGTGGGAAGATAATTATTTGGACAAGGTGGCAAAATTGGTTAGTGAAATTGATGAGAATTTTAAACTTTCTTTACAGTATAAAAAGAGATGTTGATTACTTAGAATTGCATCATTTTTTAATTCAAGGCTTTAAGTGGAGAAAGCAAGTGAAGTGTTAAGTGTGAGGAAGAAGATGGCTATTGGAGAAAGCAATGAGAAGGCCATTTATCCCATATGTTATGGGATGTTGTCTAGAATATGTGTTGAGAACCTATTATAAGGCAACCACCCGTGGAGCATTAAGTGAAAGCTCTTTCTTACTTTAGCTTTCAAATAAGTTTAGATTTCCCAATGGTGAACTTTCTAATATTCCAATGTTTGTAATAGCTTCCATGAATGTAACACTCAAGATCAAAGAGAATCAATTAAAGATGATTCTTGGGAAGAGGCTTTTATGTCTCAAGACACAGAAGCATCTAATTGGGTAGAACCACAAAAATCAGCAACTAAAGAAATGGATGCAAAGGAGACAAAAATGGTTGTGAAAAGCAAAAATGAAGATCAAGATGAGGCTTTAACTAGGCAAGAAGAGGAAAGAAGAGCATTCATCATAACTAACATAACATATGAAAAGACTCTCAATATGAGAATTTCTAAAAGAGTTACTCTCACTATTCTTTTTCCACTAACAAAATAGTTTGTGTAAAGAGTTGTTTGTACAATTATTTAAGTTTCATTAGGAATGAGGTTTTTATTTCATCAAACCTTAAGTTTGGTGAAAGTTTTCCTCAAAAAAAATATTTCTATGTCTCTATGTAAAAAAAACAAGATATTTTCAATAAAATTATGTTATCAATTAATGTGCAAAGGAGGGGTGAGAAATGTTGTCACATAGGACCATTTCTTGGAGTAGTAGCATCTCTAGTTTGAAAAAAGAATTATTGGAGTTAATCATGTTGGTGATATACAAGTCTTGCTTACTTATTAACAAACAAAAAAATGGGAGATCTAAATTATATGAAATGATAGTGCCTTGATTAGTTTAAAGCTATGTATCAAAAGAATCTGATTCGTGGAAGCGAGAGGAATCGAGGATTTGTGATTCTGAACGTGTTTGGGTATGTGTGCCTCAAGAAAAAGTGGGGACGGGTTCGTAGCGCGGGGGACGTGATAAAGAAAATTTAAATATATTAGTTTTCTTTAAAAATAAAATATCATATATCATAAATATAGATTGTAAAATATAGAACAAGTACAATATAAATCCAAAATATTGTTAATGCTTAAAAATTGTATAGAAGATTGCAATATCACCATTAAATTGAAGCAAGAAAATTTGCAAAGGTATGGAGAGCATTGAATCCATTTCCTTACTCAGAGCCATAATCTGGCCAAACATATAATCTCTAAAACAACCAAAATGAAAGCAATAAAGTGAAACCCTTTTGTTACTCAATCCAATATTTCCAAAAATGAAATTAAGCCTCAAGCCTCAACCAAAGTTATAACAAATCAGGGTCTGCTAATACTTTGGTTCAACCACTACTTGTGGGTACCACCCTAGGGATTACTTGTGAGTAGTGAGTAGTGCCGTACAGCCATGTTGAAGATGACTGCATTATAAGAAGGCACAACTTAACTAAACTAGGCACAGCCCAGTAACTCACCTCACCTACAATGATCCAAAATCTTTCTCTGGAAAATCAGCACTAGTCATGATGAAGGAGAAAGTAAAAACAGAGCACCATGAGCTTACATATGGCCATTGGCCATGTGCTGGTGGGATTCGTTGCTTTATAAGCAAACAAATTATCATGTTCATGACTCATGACCCATGATGATGACCCTGTTTTATTTTTTCTTTTTTCAGCAAAGATACGAGAAAAAGAGCAAAACACGCATGAATAAGAGCAAAACACGCATGAATGAGTCATGGCGGAACCTTTGACGCTCCCAAAGGCAGGCGAATCCATGCAAATGCAAATTTTTCCTCGCACGCCCCCTCCAAAACTTGATTTCCGTATGACCCATACTTGCTCCTTCGGCCTTCGGTTACCATAGTAGCCCTTTCGTGATTTCCGTGTGTTTGTTTATTCATTCGTACTCCCTTGTTTTCCGTGGTCCGTCTCATGCTGATGCCATGAATCTTGATT
This sequence comes from Gnetum montanum, assembly GCA_015680685.1. Taxonomy (NCBI): domain Eukaryota; kingdom Viridiplantae; phylum Streptophyta; class Gnetopsida; order Gnetales; family Gnetaceae; genus Gnetum; species Gnetum montanum. The sequence goes on along the minus strand of MNCI01005094.1, from coordinate 6,867 downwards.
GCTTGCTTGCCATTTAACAATGAAATGAAAGTTTTGGTATGATTCAGAACAGAAAAAGATACATAAGATTTTAATGCAAAATGCAGACATTCCAAGAACTAGCAAGGCAAGGCGGCTATTTCAATGTATATGTACAAATCCAGACAAAATTTCGCTCGAAATTATGAAATACGTGAAATACGTGCCCATTGCGAATTTAATGCACTTTTGTACTCATTGCGAATTGCGAATTTAATGCACTTCTGTACGCGCTCCCGAATCCGACGCGAACAAGGTTTAAAGTTATTTTCAGTTTAATACTAAAAACTTTTAATACTAAAAACTAAAATAAAAATTCAAGATTTAATAAAGGTTAACATCTTTGATCAATTCACGTAAAGTATTTTTGTTCGTTTTTAATTTCCAACTCAGAACTGCCGCGCACGAAGAGAGCCACAGCGGTAAGAAAACTTAATGCTAAGGTACCGAATATTTTTAAAAAATGGTAGAGGAGAGGCGAAGTGCAAGCTCTGTAGGGAATGAGAACTTGTAACAAATGAAGAACTATGTTGAGAGCAGAATTTTCTGTAGAATCAAAACAAAATAAAACTCAAATTCAAGCCCAAATCTGATTACAGTTGCAGGCGTTGAATGAATAAACAAAGAAAACAAACAAGAAAACAAAACAAGGGAAGAAAACCAGAGAACAAAAATAAGATTGAAATCAAGAGAAGGTCCTGGAGTCACTCTATGGCTTCAAAGCCGAAAACATCGAAGCCATTAACACCTCTGAAAATTGAAAGAAAAAGAGGGCACTGCAGTTCCACTAACCCTAACTATGATGGTGGGAAGCAAGGTTCCAATTTTGACATAACTTCCCCACTAGTGATGGTTTTGCGTTTTCAACATCGATAGCGTAATCTTCCATAGCATGAGAAAAGACCCTAACATTATTATTAAGAAACTACATGACTATTTTATATGCAGAACATCTAATTTGAGTTAATTTTTCTGTCGCCCAAGGGGCCTCGGCGCAGCTCTGCCTATTCATTTTCAGAGTAAACCCTCAACAGAGTAATGCCATTGACAGCAAGTATACACCCAATAACGCGCGTACAGGAGAACACCGACAAGTTCGAGCACTACCACTGCGGAAGATGAAATACCAAGTACAATGTTGCTGATGTTTCATTCTCACTGTGCCAGCAAGACAAAGGTAGCAGGGACACATGACCTCCTGCAACTATAACCAATGCCAGAATCAACGCCACAACCTATGCCGATGCGGACGGCCCTTGTTCCAACGAAGCCGTTGCTGGAAATGAAGATAGCATGATGCAACCAGTTCGCCCCAGGTGCAAGATGCAACTGTAACCACTTGTCTTGTTTTCAGGAGCGACGAATGACAGAGGAACAATGCAGCAACCGATGTTTCACAGTGGTAGGGGTTATGTGCGATGGACGCGTTTATTTTAAAATTCTTTTTCCTCAACTATAACCCCGAAAGTATAACATAAATAAATTTTTGAAAAATAATTAATAGTCTTAGTATGTTTTGATGTTAATAACATACATTTAAACAAAAGAAAATCTGTTATTTAAAAGGAGGAGAGGAAATTTATGGACATGTGGCAAATATACCTTTATTTTCTACAAATTTGTAACTTTCTATAGAAGTTATAACTTGATTCTATAGATATTTGTAAGGATGTGATACACTTGCCAAGTATGATTAAATTTGTTGTGAATAAATTATCTATATTTGTTATTCAACCCAACCTCTCATGATTATTGTAACTACCCTAAGGCTACTATATAAAGGCTGCAAGGCAAGAATTGAGGAAAGGATTTTGGGAAAAAAGACATTTTGAAGAATTCTTGTAAGATGGCATTTTGAAAATATCAATTTGGCTAATTTTTTTAATCCTATGAGTTCATCTCTTTCTATTTTGTTTTAGTTACTTAGTTAATGGTTTAGATAATATCAAGGTTGACATTTAATTTTGGGATTTATCCTAGGTTGCTTTTATAAATCTATTTCTACATAATATTAAACTCCTATTAAGATTTGCCATAGAAGAGCTCATGTTGTTGGAAGTCTCAAGAGAAATTTAATAGTAGTGTCTTACCAAAATTGATAAGAGAAATTTAATAGTAGTGTCTTAACAAAAGGAAAACAATACTAAGTCGTAACCTGGGTGCCATGCGGCCGTGCAGGGAAAGATTCAGTCAGAGTTTTCAGCCTTCTCAGCCAGCTAAGCGGTGTACCGACGAGGTTGTTGTTTTGTAAATTTAGAGTCTTTAATTAGGTAAGCCAAGGAAGATCTGGAACAATTCCTGTTAAACTGTTAAACTGTCATTGGACAAAACCATGTATCCCCAATACCCAGAATTCCAAATGTTGGAGGTATATGATCGCTAGGGTTAAGCCCAGAGAAATTCATTCCAGAAAACCGTGTCTTTGAACATTGTATATGCTCCCATACGGATCCGTAACAAGGATCAGATTTCCATGTTATGAAGTTGAAGCGAAACGTCTTGTTGGATCCTTTCAGAACATTCACGTCGATTGGGTTGGTCAAGGGATCCGATTGCATGATATGATAGACTTTGTAAGCATTGAGGATTGTGTAGGTATCAGCTATAGCTGGAGCGAAAGTTACGTTATAACTCTTAAGCTTTCCTTTCGGCATCAGGGCAACTTCTACAGCAGTGTATATATTTCGTATGCTAACATTCACATCCTTCATAGAAACGTTAAAACTGGATAATGTCTTGACCTTCCAAAACTGAGCGAAGTGGTAAAAGAACAAAGTGCGAAGTGGTAAAAGAACAAAGTTGGCCTGTGTTCAAAGAACCCGAGTCCAACTGCAATTTAAGATCACGCTTGTTTCTGCTGATAATATTTGAGCGGGCTCCAGGCTTCCAGCCACTTGGCTTCCTTTTAATTAATAGGCGGCTATTCGTGGGTCTCTATTCATTCCTAAACTTGAATAGAATAACGTTTTTAGAAACAACATTATTGTTGAAGTTTCATTGTCATGATGCTACATGACCCAACAACATTCAGCATTAACGGTGAATAACATTTAATAACTCAAAGGTTAAATAATACTTCCTGTACGCACCCTTTACGCCTTATGCAATTAATTTCAAATAACTTAATGGCTTCTAAATCCTAGTGCAATTGGTTTCAAATACCTTAATGGCTTCTAAATCCTAGTGTGTAAACTAATTGATCATGACCCCCTGTCAAGCATGGGAGATGTTGGCATCAATAGCTACATGGACATTCCATTGATCAAGGCTCCACTTTAAACCGATTTAACACTCTTGCATCATCATTGCATTTGTAACTCACCCATCTACTGTTGGCACTTGTTTAATATAATATCTATAGAATTTTTAATCTTACAACTTTGATAAATAGTTGGGTTTTGTGTTATCATATTGACAAAACACATGTTTAATTTGATATCTCTAAATTTAGATATTAAATTTTCATAGCTTCTCTTGTCATGTGTAAATGTTTTTCATACTTTCTCTAAAATATTAAGACTTAAATAATAAAACAATCATAATTCCCTCTTTGACTATTTCCAAATGTTATATCCATAAGGAGAATGTTGATTTTTATAATGTAACATAAGACAAAATAAACCTTTTTAAAATTTTGCAAAATTTTCTAATGGCCCATTCTTCTCACAAATGAAAAGAAACTATTTTTTTTT
>MNCI01005092.1:142376-169125 GCA_015680685.1 Gnetum montanum | reverse complement strand
TGTAGGTAGTAACTTACATAATATTTTAAATAATAATGTTTTTGAAGTCTTAAGATAATTAAAAAGGTAAGTTTATAACTAGGGCTTCATACTTAGCGCATATGGTTTTAAGAATTATTTCAAATTTTAAAATTTTATTTAATAAACTGCAACTCCGATTTACCAGCATCGGCCCAAAATATCTCCGAATACCTATCTTGATATGCCTCTGTATCTTTGTTGCCGTATTCATCGGACTGGTATGTGATGCTGGATGCATTGGCATTGGACATGGCTACTGTTTTGGAAGGCAAGTTGTAGGAGGAGTGAACGACATACCGTCTAAAATTTGAAATAAATCTTTCAGAAGAAAAAGCCCTGTTTCGCGATGAAGTAACCTGCACAAATTTTTCGGAAGTTGCAGGGACGAGCTAGAAACACGCCTGCTTGTTCTCTGCCCTTTTTTTTCTGTTCTTTGATCTCCACAATGCAACCGTAGCCAGACCTTTACGTACGGGACAGAACACAGAAAAATGCAGGTTCAGATTTGGGGGTTTTCTGTACATGGTGCTATTTTCAGAGGCCCCATTTCCTGACTGCCGCCACCGTGTGTTGTGTTGGTGCCACTGCCATCGTCGCAGTCCTCGCCCGCCTCTATTCGCCCACCGGATCCGCGCCTCCATCGGCCAGATCTATGCCTTTCTCAGCCAAATCTGGCCATTACCGAAGCTGTAGTGGCCGCCGTGCACAGAACAAAGGCTTCTCTCCTTCCGCTGCTGTCCATCCTCCTTCGTCGCCGACGCACAGCACTCCCCTGCCGTTTCTACCTTCTGCACAGGCACTTTCACGACGGCTAGCAACGGCGCATAGACTAGAGCGCGTGCCAACTCAAACGCCGACAAAAGGCAAATCGGCTCCACTCATAGCGGCGCTCGTGTCAGTAGCAACAACGGTGCTCCAAGGATGATCTTTAGCACTGGCGCTCCAATCCAAGGGTTTCAGGCTTTTCTGGGTTCCAACAACTGCATGAGTGAGGATTTTAGCATTTTTTCCCTGAATGCAACAAGCGCGGATGAACTCCAACGATTACACCATTGTAATTCAACGGCTGTGCCAAAATTAGGAGCCTATAAAAGGGTGTAAAACTAAAATATATATATATATTTTTGAAATATTTTTGAGAATGGTATTCCAACATTTCCACCAAAATCCATTTGAGCTCTGACAGCAAATTTTCCAAAAGCCAGTTTTTGCCCCAAAATTACACCCATAGCAATCTTATCATCTCATTCAGACTTTGATTTAGAACCACACCACAAAGTCTTAACCAATTGAACTTTGATTTGCCAACAACCTTAGAAGCATGAATTGACCTTTGTGAGTTATTGAAAATGAAGCAAGAGGCTTACCAAAATTGATCCCATGAGTTTTTAGTTTTCAAATCAGGACTGCTCCATAGAATGGCGAAATGTGCCAACAGTGGCCACCCCGATATTAGATACCCAATATCAAGGCTCATGTAAAACACGATTCATCAATTACAATTATTGCTTAATGATTACAATTGATATTACTTAAAGCTTGCACATTTCCCAATGATAATGAAGTCTTCTTATAGTCAATATCTTTTCAAAATCCCCTTGAAATTCATGCAACAACTATCGAATAGTTACTAAAGACATCTTCCTCAAGACTAAGATGTCTTTTTGCATTATACCTACATTCTAAAAAGATGTCTTCTTTTCATGAAAGATGTCTTTCTCTCTAGAAATACATCTACTATTTTTTAGAGACATCTTTTTTCTACTACCTTTTCACTTTGAAATCTTCATTCCTTAGCCATGTTCTTGAGCTTTCACATGCCTTCTTATCTTAGTCCAAGTTCTTCCTTGAGTCTTCTTGTAGGCTTCATCTTGATATTTGAGATTTCCATTTGAACATTGCTTTATAGATGTCACATCATCTTCTTCTTGTGAATTCTATGTACCTATTCTATAATCATAAAAACTATACAAACATTCTAGATCTCCATTTTCCTTCGAATTTTAACATACCAAAAGGTCAACAATCTCCCCTTTTTTAGTGATGTTCAAAACTTAAGAAAATGGGTTAGTTGACATTCAAACAAAAATCCTTTGACTATTCTCTTCCCCTTTTTGAAAAACATCAAAAAAAGGATAAAGCACATAAACCTATCATAAAATAGCAACATCATATAGTATGTATTACAAAAGCAACTCTCCTCCTTGTTGCATAGAAATAGATAGGATATCCATATTTAATTATTGCTCAATCAACCAAATATGTCCCCAAGTACATACATACTCATCATACAAAAGATAAGAAATATTATCCAATCATTTTCAAAAACTTCCTAATAGCCCCTCATGATAGAAATATGAGTACTTATTGCTTCAGTTTTTTTCCATATTAACAAGAGAGGGCATAAGTACTCAAGGAAATATATATTCTTAGCAAGTTGTATTATCATAGAGATGTAAACATTTAGTGGAGGAAAGAAAAATGCACATCTCTTAGCATTACTTTCATAGGACTAATGATGTCAAGACAAATAAAAGCTTCCCCTTATCAAAATCCAAATTTTAAGCATTTTCTACCAAGAAGTTGGTATTTTTGAACCAATAAAGTCATTAGTTAAACCAATATCTCATGATTTTATCAGAACTCAACTCCTTTGAAAGCATCAAGGAAGTAACTTTATGGTAAGAGAGGAAGGACATGCTTGTATAAGTAAGATTAAATTTTCATAAAGAAGGACAAATACCGAATCAAAACAAGTGTATGCCTAAAACTAGCCAAGCATATTTTTAACAAGATGTTTAAATAGTCACAAAATGTAACTATGATAAAGTTTCTATAAGATATCTTAACCAAGATTTGATTCTACTTTTACCTTGGATGTTATACCTTATCCTAACATGAATTCTTTCTCATTTTTGGAATGTGATATTTTGTTGCTTGAGTGTTTCTTGATAGAAGCCTCCAAAGACTTCCCCTACATTGGTGACCTCCAAGATGGCAATAGATAATGAGGAACAAGATCCCCCTATATATGTGCAACCCTCCTTTAGCTTTTAAGATCATCTTGTATTTGTTAAGGAAGTAATCATCATATATCACCAAAGTACTAAAACTATCAATCAACATTAAGATCAAATGTGGAGACTAAGGCCTCCAATTAGTAATATTAATAGAATTTGTAGCAATGAGTCTACTTAAGATTCATGACTTATCATAACAATGGCTAAAATATCCTAAAGGAAAAGAACTTAGAAATAGATCATCCCAAGAAATTCAAACCATGCAAGATTTTAAGGCTAATGAAAGCAAGATAAAAAGCCCAAAAGAAATTATTACAAGTGCTACATCACATATTTTCATAAAACCAATTGCATCAAGCTCACAATTAATATAAGAGATACTCTAAATAATTATTTCAAACATTCTCTAATATAGATATAACATTTCATAAACAATGTAGGCATGAAGAAAAAACAATTTGGTCTTCTCAAATCATATACTTATAAATTATCTAACAAGCATGGAAACTTACCTTGACTTACCTTGCTTGTAGGTGAGAAGAGAAGATTCATGAAGTTTGAAATGAGGTCCCCTATCATGAAGTACCTCCTCACCTTTTGGTTCTTTTTCATTAGATCTTTTGTATGATGACTCTATTTGTTCATTTTCTTTATGACAAAATCCTTGATCACTTATTGCATCATTTGTCTCTTTGATGAAATTTTTAATTCTCCACTTCTCTTGATTTTTAGCTACTGCTACCTACAAAATATCCTTACCAAAGCCTTTTTGACAAGACTAAGCATCAATCATGTTTTGATAATCATGAGAATAGTTAAATTTTTTCTTATTACAATAATTTTTTTGAAAAAATTAAAGTATTCTCCTCATGAATAACATTATCAAACTTGACTATGCTTGAGCTTGAACTTGTATCCTCCTGTATGACTTTCTCCATATTCTTTGGCTACTTTTTAGGAGTTCTTTATTCTTGAAATTTTCTACAATCCTTATTTAAAGAAGTTAGTTGTTGAACCTCAGCTTTTATGTCTGAGATTTCTCCTTTTCTTTAAGTGTGAATAGTATCTAGTTAGAGTTTAAAAATTTATTTGCCTTCCTAAGCAAACAATGTAGGACAAGAATTTCTTCTCTGCGTTCAATATACCTTTCATCACACATACCACCTTATTCAATCATATGTGAAGAATTTTCATCTGTAACTGCCATGCATATCAAATGAGAATCCTTGGTAGAGTTTCCTAATCCTTATTCACTTTCCCCACCATCATCCCAACTTGTATAAAAGTTGGTCGTTGTTAATTCCTCATCATTGGATCTATTCTTTGGCTACAACCAACTATTACTAGGACATTTGGAGGCCATATGGTCTTTTCATCCACAAATCCAACATTCTATAGAAGAGAAATCTAAGTTAGAATTCAAAAATATTTGACCTCTTTCTTTACCTTTAAATAGATTGGATCTTTGCTGATATGTCCCCTTATTCCTTTTTTTTTTATCCATTGTTGTAGCTTGCTTGAGAGAAAGGTAATCTCATCTTCGCTATCCTCATCATGTTCATTGAGCTCCTTCTCCTTGGAGGTAGTCTTTAGAGCAATGCGTTTTTCTTGGATGCCTCCTTCACGTATGAGATTCGTTTCATAAGAAATGTGAGCATTTTGAAGCTCTTCAAATTTCAATGTTGAAAAATCTTTGATTTATTTCATAGTCATGACCATTGGTTTGAACTCCAGTTCAAGAGTTATAATCATTTTAATGATGACATCATTCTCAAGTAAATCTTTAATAGTATCTCTAATAGCTACAACAATATCATTTCCTCTAGAGAAGTAATCTTTTATTTTATTGCCTTCTCTCATTTTAAGTTTATCATATTTACTTTGCAATACTAACAACTTAGATTATTTGATAATAGAGGTTCCTTCATAAGTATTTTCTAAATTTTTCCAAATTTCTTTGGTCGTTTTACATCTCACTACTTTATTAAACTTAGATTTATTCAATGTACAATATAAATAATTCTTTGCTTTAGAGTTAAACATGAACTTCTCTTTCTCTTCTTGACTCCATTTGTTGTGGGGCTTGATGATTCCTATGGGGCTATTAACAAGTGGAGTGTAGCCTTCAAGGATGGAATCCCAAACTTCAAAATCCATGGATTCAAAGAATCCTTGCATTCTAGCTTTCCAATAGGTGAAGTCAAATCCATCGAACATGGGTGGCTTTGTATTAGATGGTCCCTCCATTTTTCACTCTTGAAGTTGATGACGAATAAGAGTACTAGGCTCTAATACCACTTATGGATCATAGAACTTAGGAGGGATGAATAAGTTCTCCTAATTTAAAAATTCATTGAGACAAAGCACACAAAAAAAATTTAACGTGGGTCCCCAACTTGGGTAGCCCACACTTAGAGGGTAGTTTGCAAGCACACCTCCAAACATTATTGCTCTCAAATGTGGTTTGAAGGATACCACACCCTATACAATCTCTAAGCTCTACTCTAGAGTGATTTTATGCTATGAATCCACTCAACCCACAAGGTTTGGACAAGCTTAGAATGTGGTTTTGAGGATCCCACAACCTTTACAACTTGAGCTCTTCTCTAGAGTATTGTGGCACTACACCAACAATCAATCCTACAAGTTCCTAACAAGCTCAAGCAAGATGCTTTTCCACAAGAAGCACATCAAACTTTCAGGGCAACAAAAGAGAACAGCAATCATAAGGAAAGAATACAACTAAGTTTGTTGATCCTTTTACTTTGAGATATAATTTACTTTGACCAAATATAATAGATAAAAGATTGTACAATGAGGAACAATGATTATTACAATGATTGCTTAATTATTACAATTGATAGTACTCAAAGCTAGCACATTTCCCAATGAGAATGAAGTCTTCTTATAGCTAACATGTTTCCAAAATCCCCTCGAAATTCATGCAATGACTATCTAATAGTTATTGAAGACATCTTCTCGAGAATAAGATGTCTTTTTACATCAAACTTACATTCTAGAAAGATGTCTTCTTTTCATGAAATATGTATTTCTTTCTAGAAATACATCTACTATTTTTCAAAGATGTATTCTCTTGGTTTACGTACCTTCAATTCTATCAAGACATCTGCTGTTTCTTGGAGACATATTTCTTCTACTCCCTTTGCACATTGAAATCTTCATTCCTTTTCCTTGTTCTTGAGCTTCTGCATGCCTTCTTGTCTTAATCCAAGTTCTTCCTTGAGTCTTCTTGTAGACTTCATCTTGATCTTTGAGATTTTGATTTTGACATTGCTTTGTATATGTCATCTCATCTTCTTCTTGTGAATTTTATGTACCTGTTCTATAATCATAACAACCATACAAACATTCTAGATCTCCATTTTCCTTTAAGTTTTAACATACCAAAAGTTCAACATTAAATGCACAAAGATAATAATTAGAGCCTTGTTAATTTATACTATAGACATTAAGGATCAAAAGTAAAGCAATGAGTATCATTTATAAAGCAATAATGTATCTATAGAGCCATAACAGTTCAATATATCCAAAAATCATTATTACCATTCAACACACAAGGATATAAACCCACAACATATTCTCATGTCCAAAACATTTAGCATAATAGTCACTAAATTCTCCCTCTTTTTGGACATCATCAAAAAGTGATCTAGGCCTTAAAATAATCACTATGAAACCAAATCATTATGCAAGAAGTTTAAGAGAACCTTGTCAACAAGTCTTCCTCTTTGGAACATGTGAAATATAAGGTAAAGCAATGTCATGATTGGAAGAGTAAACAACATTCAAACACTTTAGGTCTAAAAGTATCTATGAATAAGAAGGATCATGTTGGATAAATTAGAAAATACTGATCACAATACTGTTAAAGGTAAACATCAAGACACATCATACAATCTTTAAGCAAAAACTCATTAGACTTATCACATTTCCCATATTCACAACCAACTTTTAAGAAATAGATCAAATTTTAGAAGAGAGATTAAAATAACATAGCTTGTCACATTAAAAAATTTAAATAAAGCAACTCTAATCAAGATGTTCATAAAACAAGAGCTATGTATATCTCATCAACTGATCTACGATATTTTTTCAAGAGAGAGTGTGAATACCTTTCTTACTTAATATACATTGTGCTAGATATCTCTTTGATGAGTACTACTCAACTCATATTAGCAATAAGGAACTTCAAGACTTTACTTAATATAAATTTTATTTTTTATGCTTGTTTTAAGAGTACTAGAGATTAAAATCTTATCTCTAAGAAACATGTCTTAGAGAGAATCTTAGCTTTTACATCTAAGAGTTTCCTTTTTAGCTTGGAGGATGAAGTATAAATTTCAAAGATTTTTCTATGCATATTTTTCTTTACCTTTTTAAGTAGATAATGTAAGATAAAAATTTCCTCATGTAACTCACTATACCTTTCATCATGTTTACCTTTTGATTCATCAAATACTTCTATAGTATTTTCATTTGTGAGGGTCATGTATATGAGATGTGAGTCCTTTGTAGCATTATCCACCTCTTCCTCACTTTGTTCTTCATCATCCCAACTAGTGTAGAAGTTTCTATTTTTAGAATTAGCTTCATTTTTATCTTTCCATTGCAACCTACTAGTACTATGACATTCAAAGGCCACATGGCCTCTTCCACCACATACCCAACATTCTATGGAAAATACATCAAATTTTAAATTTCTAAAATTTTTACCTTTGAATTGATTGGGGCCTAGTTGATTGAAGCTTCTTCCTGTTCTTACAAGAAGTCTTTGAAATCTTCTTGATAGAACAATTATTTCATCTTCACTATTCATTTCTTTTTGAATTAGCTATTTCTCCTTTGATGTAGATTTTTGGGTAATAGGATTTTATTTTACCACTCCTTCACTTATGAGATTCATCTCATAAGTGATAAGAGCACTTTGGAGCTCTTCAAATTTCAACATTGAAAAGTTTCTAATTTCTTACATGGAAGTGACCTTTGATCTAAACATGTATTGTAAAGTTCTAATAATTTTTTATAATTACATCACTTTCTAGCAAGTCCTTACCCATCCCTCTAATCGTTATGACCAAATTATTAAAAAATTATAAGTCTATAAGCATAATTTTTGCTTATAGAATCCTACAATTAGTGCATTGAGGCTGAGGTGCTAGTTTTTGCTTCCTCAACCTAGGTAGAGCTCCTCTTCTCTACATGGCAGGTAATGAGACCACTTCATCCATCCATCCACCAATTTCTATGGTCTCTCTCAGCAAAAATGATGCAAGGAATGATCATGATCCTAGGCCACCCTAGCATCCATTCGATTTTACCCATCCCTCTAATAACTATGACCAAATTATTTTACCTAGAGAAGTAATTCTTAATATTTTATTCTTCCTTTATTTTAAGCTTTTCATATTTGCTTTATAATACTAATAATTTTGATTATTTAACTATACACGTGTCCTCCTAAGTTGTGCCTAAGGTGTCCCATATTTCCTTAGTGGTTTTACACCTAGCTACTCTATTAAACCCATATTTATTCAATGCACAATATAAAAAATTTTTAGCTTTTGTGTCACACATGAAATTATCTTTTTCTTCGAAAGTCCATTTGCTTCATGGCATGAGTGCTTTTGTGGCACTGTCATCAAGCAATATGTAGCCTTCAAGGATTGACTCCCATACTTCAAATTCCATGGATTCAAAGAATCCTTGCATCCTTGCCTTCCAATATCCAAAGTCAAACACATTGAAGATTGATGGCTTGGTGTAAGACATCCCCTCCATTATTCACATTTGAAACTTGAAGCATGAACTTGAGAATACCAAGCTTTGATACCACTTATGAATTGAGAATTTAGAAGGGAGGTTGAATAAGTTTCCTAAATTAAAGTGTTGTAACCATCCAAAAAAAACACAAATTTTACGTGGTTCCTCAACTTAGGTACATTTATACTTAGAAGGTAAAATCTATGCATACCTTTGAACTCTGTTTCTTCAACATGTGGTTTGAAGGGCACTACACCCTTTACAAGCTCTAAGCTCTACTCCAAAGTGTTTCACTATCGCAAAACCACTCAACCCCACAAGGTCCCAACAAGCTTAAAAATGTGTTTAAGAGGATTCCATAACCTTTTAAAAACTAAGCTCTACACCAGAGTGTTTTGTTGCCACAACACCACTCAACCTCATAAGGTCCTGATAAGCTTTAAAAAGATGTCTTCTCACAAGAAGCACATTAACCCTATAGGGAAACAAGAAAGAAAGAAAAAGAACAAGGAAAGAGTATAAATTGATTTACAAATCCTTGCACTTGAAGCTTAATACAATTAATATAGGAAATGATGATATAATGAAGAGCAACGAAAAATTCACTTAGAATATCCAATAATGAATCTTTCAATGAATAGAGCTTGCACAATTCCCAAGATTTTCACATTGTCTTTGTTACTACATTTCTACCATTTGATGGAGCAGATAATGTTGAGAATTGAGTTTTCCCAATTTAATTCATTATGAGTAACCAAAAGAAAGCTAAATGAAAGTAGTCAATTTCTATTGTCATTGCCATGGTCATGGCAAATGTAATGCCTAGTAATTCTAATATTTCTAATGAGATAAAGGTTTACTAGGTTTCTTTTGCTCTATGGTGTAGAAATGATACATATGAGAATAAAGGTAAAATTATAAACCTTTCTTCAAAATGGTGCCACTATTTCTAATATGGCAATGTCATGACCAATATCTTCTATCCAAATCATCTATCAAGATAATAATAAAAGATAGAATCTACAGCTTCCTCAAGGCAACAATTTCCAAAATAGGTCAAGTAAAGAAAGTTTCAAAAAAAAAAAGAATGGAGTTCTTGATACCATAACTTGTTGAACTTGGTTAAACAATTATCAAAAGAAGGATGTTCAAAAAGGAGGGTCTATTAAAAGCATTATTTCTCTTATTATTGGCTTTAATGAGAGCAATAACCAATTGATAGTATCATTAATTGTATTCAATTTCTACATAAAAATTTAGATTGTACTCTTAAATTCACTAAGAATAATCAAGATGGCTTGGTAATTGTGCTTTTAGAAGATGTTGGAATTGTAGAAAATACAAAAGGACAAAACTAAAATGCTCATTTTATCTAAAATTATTTTATACAAGTTCAATCCCTGTTGCAGAGAAAATAAATCACAGAAGCTTTATTACTTTTCATTTTCAAAAAAATAAAATAAAAGAAGAGAGATGAAATTGTGACTTTGATTTCATATGCAATAAAAGAAAAAAAATAAAAAATCTGTAGAAAGGGTAGGAAGGAGATTTATTAAAGAAAATTGGAATAAGCTCTCCAAGAATAATAAATAGATAATTAGAATTTCTGACTACAATGATTCAAATATGTTATCCTACCATAAATTTCTATGAAGACTATATTCCTCAAAAGTTTTCTAAACGAAGACCACAAATTGTGAAAATGCTACCTGATAGAGTGTTCATTAAAAGGATTGAATGCATCCATGGCATCCTGATTCTACTCTACTCCATGAAGCAATTTTAGAATATAGTTCAATTCAATGTGGTGGTCACAACAAATGAACCAAGGCATAGGGGTTTTCATCTACATTAATAACAATAAAATAAAATAAAACAACAAAAAGATAGACCCACAAAACATGATTGCCAATTCTACATCTATGAGGGCTTCCAAGTTCAAGCATGTTGCTCCCACCCTAAACCTACACCATCAACCAATCATTATTAGGTCCTAATGTAATGAAGCAAAAATGCCCTAAGAAATATTAAAAGGAACTAAACATCACATGGAAATAAGAGGAATCCTACAACTGCAATAGTCTTTACCCTATGCTCATACTTCATTTAAACTTGCTCATGTTGCTAAATTAAACCAAAATAATCATAACAACCACAAAACAACATTGGAGTAGAACTAGAACAAAGAATTGCAAAATCTACAAAATGTTAAAGAAGCAATGGCAACAATAATTTTTCTCCAACATTGCTACTCCGATGGTGTTCATCATGGTTCAAAAATGGTGGATGATTTCTACAATCAATGAATCTCTGCTCTAGAATGTTCACATAGGGTTCCAACCTTCACCATAATTACTCTTTTCTCTTCAATGGTGCTAGTGATGGAAGCACATGGTAGTGAATGATGTTGTGGTAGTGGTGACAAAGCATTTGGGAGCGTCTATAGTTGCTAAGGAGTTCAAAATCATTAGCATCAAAAATAGAAAAGACTCTAGTGGCAAAGGACCTAGAAATGTCAGCAAGTGCTAGTAAAGAAATGGCAACTGATGGCAAATGGCAGTATTGGTTTTTTAAACACAAGAATAAAGTGGCACTGTGTGTGGCAAGATGACCATGGGACCAATACACCTTTCAAATGTTCACACATCTTATGCAGATGTCTTAATGTATGTAGTATGAAGGCTACACAGCCATAATAATGATATTTTTAGATTATAAATTGCAAAGCTTTTAAATATGTAAAAAGGGTCAAGGTTTATGGTTTGAGAAGGAAGGATTTATGAACATTGGATAAATATAATTTTATTTTTTGGAAATTGAAGATTTTTCATAATAGCTATAACTTTCATAAGAAGTTATAACTATTTCTCCTTGATATTGTGATTTCTCATAAGATACTTGCCAACCATGGCATAACTTTCTCATAGAAGTTATAAGTTCCTAGGGTGGTTATAAATTAATCCATTAGATACTTTTAACCCACCTCAACTTTTCATGATGATTATAACTACCCTAAAGTCACTATAAAAGGGGCTTTAAGAATAGATTAAAGAGGAAGATTTTGCAATAAAGATAGTTGAAAGTTACTTGTAAGATGGCTTGCTAAAGACATCAATTTGGCTACTTTGTTTTAATTCTATCAGTTCTTTTCTTCCCATTTTGTTTTAGTTACTTAGCTAATAGTTTAGATAGTAGCATGTTTGGCATTTAATTTTTGGATTTTTCCTAGGTTTTTTTTATATTTTTGCACACTATTAGACTTCTATTAAGATTTTCCATAAAATATCTTATGTTGTTGAAAAGCCTCAAGAGTAATTTAATAGTAATGTCTTAATAAAATTTCTTATTTTGAGCATAAAGGATCTAGAAAATCTTTGGTATTTTGAGATGACTAAAATAGCTTCATTATTTTAAAGTGCATTAAATTAGCATTTCAATCTTGAAATTTTCAAAATTTTTGAAGGCCCTATTGAATGCAATCTTTCACAACTATTAACCAGCCAGAATAGAAACTCATACTTTGTCATTTACATAGCACTTTTGGTAGTATAATAAGGTTGTCTTTATGAAATTTCTTATTGAGCTTAGAGGGTTTGGACAGTTCATAGTTAGATTGAATTGGAATAGCTTTATTACAAAGTATTTCCTCATGTCAATTTATCTTACTTAAATATTTGATATTTCACACAAATCTACTTTCTTTTCTTTCTCTTTCTAAGTCTATTCAATCTCACTCTATTTCTAGTTTTCTTATGGAATTTTTTCTTTGGGGGAAATTAAGAGTAGATTAGTAGAATTGTACTCAAATGTTTTTGCAAAATTTTATTTGTTACAAGTAATATACTATAAGGACTATATAGACTAAGTGATTAGACAAAATAAGAATCTTCAATAACTCATAGTATTTGACAAAGTTAGTTGAATTTCTTTTATGATATTTGATTACAATTTTATACACAACCCAACCATTTCAACATTCGCAATAGCAAATACCTACTCATGATTAGTTCATTTTATAACTACTAAGTCTATTTAGAGGTATATGGGCCTTGTTGTTTCCAGAGAACAATGATCACCTAAACCCTATTTGAAGAACACCTTCAATCCCATGACCCCTAATCATAAGACTTGAAGGCCACCAAACATTGGTAGTCTAGTCCCAAATGGTCACCAACAGTCTTATAGCCTCGAAGTTTATGGAAACTCCTTGAAATTCATGCAATGGTTATCAAATGACTAGTATAGACATCTACTTGAAAGTTTAGATTTCTATCGAAGAGTAGCTTCAATGGAGGAGAGACATCTGCCTATAGATGTCTATCTTCATCTAATGTTTTTCATAAACATCTACTCCACTTTTGCAATTTGAGTTTTGAGGCATTCCCTTGTCTATTTGACATCTTGGTAGTCTTAGAAATGTCTTCGTTTGGCCTATAGACTCCATTTTCATCCATGCTCTCGTCTTGTCCATTTAGTCTTCATTTTGACATCTCAACATAGATCTCAATCTTAGTTCTCCATGTGAAGTTCTTGTTCATAATCCTACAACACTATCATCACACACATAATTTGCATTCTTTATTTTCTATAAGGTTTTGACATACCAAAAGATCAACACACACCATAAATTAAGGAAGAAAAGGCAACACATTAATGACGTAGTGTTTCCTAATCTTCAATAGATTAGAAAATTTATAAGGCTTCTATTGTATGATTTTATGGTCCTTGTTTCCCTCGCATATAATATTAAATAGGAGCTCTTCCCATGGTTCATTTATGACCCTAGTTTTATTGGCTTCATCTTGGTTGGTTCTATTATGATTACTAACATCATTTTTAATAATAAGACTTTCCTTTTGAAACTCTACCTCATATCCTTACTCAAAGTCAACATTGTTGATAGATAACATGACTACGTTATCTCTGTGGATTATGATTTCACCTCCCTTGTAAAGTAGATGAATTTCTTGACAGATCAAGGAAAGAAACTACTCGTAACTTGGCCAAGTAGGGTCTTCCTAGTATTAGGTTGAAGCTTGATGTTTCTTCCACAACTAGGAAATTAGTAGACATGGGGAATTATTCCTTTGTCATGAAGTCCAATGAGATCAATCCTTGCACTACTACATGTGATCCTTTAAATGATTTAAGTGTAGAGGTGGAGGTCCTATGAATATGTTCAACCAAGCCTAAGCATTCTATGATAGGAAAGGGGATTACATTTATAGTTGCTCCATCATCAATATGTACTCTATGCACTTTGTACTAGCCAACTCTAATTGTTATGAAGAGGGAGGCTTTTAATACTTCACCACTTTGTGAGATAGTTTTTACCTCACTATCATGAAATGTCAAGATGATTTTCTTTGTTTCTTCCTTAAGTGAGGGTGATACTATCACTGCATGGATAGAATCTTTGCTAGCTAATATGTCCTCACTTATGGGAATGGAAGTTAATATTTTGACTAAAATTTCACGATGAACAAGAAGGTCATAATTAAGTCATACAAGCTCAAAGACATGTTCTTTTATTTTAGTGAGAGCTTGACCTACTCCATGGCAATGAGGAAGTCTTTATCATTATTGGATGCCTTATCAATTTTATTAGCTTTGACCTCCTTTGTTGTACCTAGGATTTTAACCTCATGTTTCAATGTTTATTGTTTTGGTTCCTTTCCCTTCTCTTGTTTTTGGCTATCCTCCCTAGGTTAACTAGATGATGCAGTTTGACCATTGGAGTCCATAGGTATGGCTAAAATTGGAATATGCTTTGGTGGGCCAGTTTCTTTGTAGACCTTTGGTTGGTTGGTGCTCTTAGCATTAAGCTTAGAAGATGGCTTCTTGCATTTTTTTGAGGATGATTTCTTATTATTTGATTGATAAGAGATCAAAGCATTGGTCACTATGGGAGGACATTGGTTACCTTGGGTTGTAGGTTTAGTGGTGGTGGAAGGGGGCACCCTAATGACAAAAGATTATTTGAGAGCCATAGGTTGTGATATTCTCTTATAACAAATAGAGTTCCTGAACTTGTAGAAGTTGAAGTCTATTTGTTACAAGGGGGTATTTGAACCACAAATAGCTCCTTGGTAGTTTTAGGCTTGTCATGCACATTGAAAGTGACTATGATGAATTGATGATTATTAGCATTAAGAGGATCCTTACATACTTGTATGGTTTTGTTTTGAGGCCTAATAGGGTTAAATGCATCTAAGATTAATCTATCATCTTTTGTAAGTCATCTTTTAAGGCCAAGTGTAAATCAATATCATGGTCGGGAAGTTGATGATAGTGACAAAATCAATATCATGGTCGGGAAGTTGATGATAGTGACAAAACCTATCTAACTTGAAGTACTTAGGCATGGGAGGTTCATCTTTTGTGGATATGGTGGAATCCTTTGTGATCTCACATGGGTGATTGCACCTTTTATGAGAATTTTCAATTAGTTTCTTGTATTAGATATGATCACTATTGAGTAACTAATCAAGAAGCTCTAATGGTTTCATGGGTAGCTTAATATACTTAAACCTATCTTTCTATTCAAAGTTGGGCTTTGGAGGGTTGGACATGAAAGCACCAAATGTTGATGGTTGAGGATTAGTGGTAGTGTCTTTGGATTGTGTTGTTTTCATCTCCTATTTGTTTTAGGTTTTTTGGCCACTATGGCCACCACTACATGCGATTGTTTGCACTTGTCCCTATCTCATTTCCTATGTTAGTTTTTATAGGTTATGTAGATAAGGTCATTGTTGGCTTCTATTACATACTCTATGGTCTTGACTTCTTGACTAAGGGATTAGGAGTCTAAATAGTATAGCTTGAACTTCATAAAGTTGTTAACTACCACCTTGAAACTGGCTAAAAGGTGTGTTTAAAAGATGGGTTCTAGTAGCTTGTTAAGCGTAGCATTCCATCTTAGTATAAACTTTTGGACAAATTCAAGGAAACCCTATCTCACTTTCATGAGTTGGTCTAGTGTTATTTTAGATTTCAAGTTATACTTGAAATGGTTAATAGACTAGTTATCAAGTTATCCAGGGAAGAGATAGAGCTTGTAGGTAGCACCTAATACCAGTCTATGGATTTTTTGGTTAGGGACATGGAAAAGACATGCAACATGGTATGTGTTCAAGCTTGTAGTAATAAGCACTTAGAATAGAAGGTAATTCGGTGGGCATTGGGGCCACCTTCACCATTGTATTTGGTGAAGTGAGGAATTGGGATGTCCATAAGAAGAGTTATTTGTAATATAATGCAATTAATTGGATCATCTTGTTAAAAGTCTATGACCTTTACTATCTTAATGGTTTTGGCCTCAAGATTTCTCAGTTTATCTGTAAGGCTTTGGATTAGTTAAAAAGCTTGGTCCAAGCTCTAGGATGCTCCTACATGTCGTGCTAGCTATATGGCTAGTTACATTGGTGGCTAGATGGATGGTTGGATAGGTTGAGGTAATGCAATGGGTTGCGGCATAGCCTAGTAAGGTCTTGTTGCCACTATTGTAGGGGGGTTGAGTAGGGAGAATGATGGTTAGACTAGGATTTGTGGAATTAATGGAATGAAGGGATGGTAAAACATTTATGGGATTTGAAGTCCTGAAGAAGGGTTCACTAAGATGGTAAAAAAAGATGGATTGAAAGAAACCATTGGTTATGGCCATGTGGAATGAGGTTGTATTGCAAAAGGCATGATAGTCAATAGGGATGAGACCTAGAAGGTTGGTTGTGAGGTTTTATTCAAGGGGGCTATAGGCATTATTTGGCTTACCATGGGAGATATGTACCATGGGTTTGTCATGAATAAATTAGTGATGAAGGATTGCATAGGATCCTCCACATGAGCCTCATCCTCTTAGTAACCCCTAAATTGATTTTGATCCCCTTGATCATGATCTGAACTAGCTTGTTCACTTGCCACAACCTCCTCATCTGCATCCACTAACTATGTTAATAGGTTAACATATCTTGCTAAAAGTTCAATATTTTCATATGGAAAAGGGATATATTCCTTCTCGTTTTTATGAACAAACTTGAATGGGAAGATCAACCTAGATTTTCAGTACATAAAATTATAATATTCATTGGTGATGTTGGCATGTATAGGGTTGCATCCTAGGAGCCTAAGTGACTACCTGCACTCCATCATAGGTGGGTTCTTAAAATAGTAGATGCAAGCAGATTGTTGGTTAGTAGCCATGGCAATGATGTGGTGTGATGGAACAGTTAAAAAAAAAGACATAAAATATAGAAGGCCAACTAATTGGTTAGGTGTGACAAAGGATTTTAAGATTTCTAACATTTTAAATAAGCTATAAGCTTTTACTATATAGGGCTCACAATGTGTAAAGCTTACATTGTGTGAGATTGTCGTGTGTAAGGGCTACCACATGTAAGACTTTATAGTACATAAAGCTCACAACATGTGAAGCTCATAGCATATGAGACTACTACATGTAAGGCTTTATAGCATGTGAGACTTACAACATGTAAAACTGTAGACTATTTGATTGAAGGAAAAACAAAACTACAACTATAACTACAATAAAAATTTTTCTTAGCATATGTAAGAAACACTCAGAAAATATGAAAAAGGCTTTAGTATGTATGAGAAAAATTTCTCATAAGTGCAGATGTAGAAAACTTGAATAAAAATCTATAAATGTAGAGTTCAAGGAACACACTATATACTACAATTGTATGAAAATTATTTTAAACTTAAAAAAATAAGTGGAGGGAACATGGGCAACGTTGTGCACTACAACAATAAAATAGTAAAAAATAATTTTAAATTAAATTTTGCAATAGTAATAGTAAGGATGAAATATGTTATAGTATTATACACTAGGTTGTAGAAAATGATTTTAAATTTTATGAAATACACTGTGTAGGAAAAAATAGACAAAGAGTATTTTGTAGATAGGTTTTTTAGGCTAAAAAGTTAGATGGTGGCTTTCCTTCTAGTGCCAAAAAATTATAAAGATGAAAAAAATCAATTTTGGAAAACCAAAAAGATCTGTATGAAATAGGTTTAACTCCAAGATCCACAAGCCTTAGAAGGATTTGGAGCATCTTAAATAGTCTAACCAGTCGCTAAATGACTTAAAAAGTCTATTACTGAGCTTGCAAGTAAAAATGAACTGCAACATGTAACAATGGTGTTTCAGCTCTTAACTAAGAATAGACTATGAAATGTAGGAAATACACAAGAAATATAGCCAAACAAAAAAACTGCAAACTTTATATTTAATACTATAAAAAAAATATTGCTCAAAATAAAGGTTTAGAAGGTACAAATTGTTAGCTTTGAAAGCCTAAGAATATAAAATATCTTTTGAAATCTAATGCAGATGGCAAGGTGTATTATGAACTTAATATACACTGGTCTTCTTATCGATCTACACAATAAATGTTGCTACAAATTCTTTTTTCCTTAGAAACCTATGCTAAAAGGCTACAAAATGCTATAAAAATCTACTACAATACTCTACTATTTCTTGCCAAACTATGATTTGCCAAAAACCCTCAAAATAGTGTAGAATCTTGTATAAATAGGCCTTGAATTTGTTGTGTTGGCATCTACTACATTCCCATACATTTTCTGGACTATTACATCATGCTTTTGGACCATTTTCATGGCCAAAAGATGCAATGTATGGATCATCAACATTTTTGACTTTTTCTATCATGTTTTGGTAGCATATTTGGGCTATTTTCATGGTCCAAAGTGTAGCATGGGCCACTAGCATTTTTGAATTTTGTGCTGCAAATTAGCAACGTATTTGGCATTTTGACCTTCACACATTGGCATAATGAAATTCACAACATGTGGGTTGTAAACCTCACTTTACATATTAAAAATAATCTAAAATTATTACCAAAATAGGACCATAGGGTAGGATTTTTGAAGGGAAAATAAGGCCATTATTTTTTCCTTTGAATTTCTATCAAATTACAATGTAGATTCTAGCTACCAAGGCTTTTTTTCTATCAAATAAGTTTTCTTGAGGTGTTTCACAATGGTTGCATCATTATTGATTAGCTTCTCAATGTTGAGGTAGGAAGCATGACCTAGCCTCCAATGCCATAATCTTGAAAAACATACATAAGAAAACTTTCATTGAAAAATCTAAGTATTTAAACCTCTAGCATCTTTTTAAGACTGTGCATCTAAACAAGAAATGTGATTTTTCCATCTCTTTAATTTTTCAATAATAAAATTATTGTTAGAAATAGTGCAAATATCATCATGAAAAACCATTTGATTTCCTTTACTAATAATTTGACCAACAAATAATAATGAACTTGACAATTGAGAAACATAGTAAAAATCATGCACATCAATTTTTTAACCATTAGAAAGTGTAAGTATTACATTATCAACTCCTTCAATCTTTACGCTCACACCATCCCCTACCTTAATGCTTCCAAGAGTATTATTTGGAGTATAACTAGTAAAATTTTCTTTAAATGGAGTCATATGATTTGAACAACCACTATCTATGATCGATATATGAAGAGTAAACTTTTTGACTATTTGATATGCACTAAAATTAGAGTTTAGATCTTTACCTTTTGATTGATCTTGTGATTCTTGAGAGTTTCTTTGAGGCTAAGAAGATTCTTCACTTGGCTTTGATGAATCATTTGAAGTGTAGGAAGGGAATCCTACCTTCCACTAGCATTTATCTTCATAATGTCCTTTCTTCTTGCAATGTTTACATCATGGAATATTTGAAATGATGCTTCATGCTAATTTCTTAGAGTGAAGTTAAATCTTCCTCCTTTGAAACTTCTTCTTCCTCTTGAATTTTCAAATCTAGAATTTTGATTTAAATTTGAATCTTAAACTTTTTTATCTTTTTAAAATTGAGACTTCTACCTCTACCTCTACAAAATCTACCTCTTCCTCTATTATTTCTTGAAAAATAAACTTGTTTATTTTGGCTTTAACTATGTTTCATTTTTTAGATCTTCCAATGTTCTCACTTGAAATACTAATTCATCAATGGTAATGTTATCTAGATCTTAATTTTGAATAATATTCATCATATCATATTTGAATCTTCCATCATTATATAAAACTTGAATGATTTTTCTTTTCACTATATTGACATACATAGTCATCTATATTTCTTATGCAAAACTACATTCTAGCAAATAATTTCTCAATATTTATATCTCTATTAAGGATAAGATCTTCAAATTCTTATCTTTATCTCAATTGCTTGATTTAAATGTTTGTGATGGAGGCTTCTTTATAATCTTCTTGTAGTATGATGAAGCATGTTTTTGTCTACTCCAATGTCAGATATCCAACGTTGAAGCCTCGATGTTGGGTATCTGATGTTGGGATCCAGATGCAACGTCAGGTATCCAATGTTGAGGGGTATATGCTGGCCTATAAATAGAGTGCCTAGGCTCCCAATTTGGCATGCGTTTTTCATAGTTTTTGGCCAAAGTAGCAAAGCTCTTGTAGTTTATTCTCTCCAAAGTTGAAATATTTTCTAAGTGCCCACAGAAGGACTCTAAGTGTGTATGGATCTTTGTTTGAACACTAATGTACCTATGCGTAACAATGTGATGGGAATAAAAATAAACTCTTTTGAAAATCATTGCAACCCTAAGAATAGATTAATGTTTCTTTTAATGCACTTTACTTTAATGCATTTCAATTAAGCAATTAATTTCTAGTTGTTAATGAACACAAGCACAACCACTTCAAGCATACATACAGTGCTTGGTAACCTAGCAACGCGTAATGTTTGGTAGCCCAAAAACACCATATGTGTTCAAGATGTGTCTAGGAAAGTGGGATAGGTACTTATGTTAGGCTAGCTAGGTAGTAGATGAATTAGATCTTAAATTACTTTACCTTTCATTCTTGTTATAGGCGATTGATGAGTGGCAAGGTACCACTACACTCAACCATATGAATACGAGTGTTTCATGCACAATCCGGTCAAACTCCAAAGACCAAGTGCTTATGTGCCTTAATGGAACACTCGGGGTTAATCAATCATTATCTTCCCAAACTTACTTGTATTGTCATGGTTGTATGGTTAAGTAAGCTTGAGGTATATGATTTTTTATACCTTTTGCATTTTTTATGTCTTCTGCTAATAAAGGAGAGGGAGAGAGAACTAAGTGGCTAACTTACATTAACTATTCATTAATTAAGTTCTAAATGTTCCTAACACCAGTATCCGTTCCCACTTACTATACACATCTTGAACAAGTGCAATGCTATTGGGATTACCAAATGCTAATCGTTACTAGGTTACCAAGCGCTACACGCATGCTCGAAGCAGTCATACTGAGTGTATTTAATGAAGGGGGTTGAAGGTTGAGAGATATATTAATTAACTAAGAAAGCATTAAACAATCATTAATTACTAATTAGTTTAATTCATATGTTGCAAGGTTTATCATAAAGTTCATCTTTATTGCCGTACACAAAATTGTGCTCAGGTACAAATTGCTCGAATAAAGATCTATTCACTCTATGACTCCTACTGTGGGCACACATAAATAATTCTAGCTCTAGAATGAAAAAACTGCAAGATTCTGGCTAAGGGTCTAAATCTAACTCCACTAGAACCAAGGGCACTGCCTCTTATTTATAGAAGATGAGGCAAGACACGATATCACGTGGTGGATCTAATATCACATATGCAATATTGCATACGCGATATCGCAGTTCATCATATCATTGTGACTGAATGAAAACTCGTCCTTGAGTTCCTTACAAAATATTGGGAAGGTATGAGATTATTGACTTGAATGACAACTAATGGTGAATGGGATGACATGTGAACGGATCAACATTACAATACATGAAAAAATTAGTGTTCATGACTACAAGGGTAAACACTATACACAATTGACATCCAACCTTATTTAGCAGCTGAGAGAGAAGAGAGAGAGAGAAAAGAAGAAGACATGTTGCTATCGACAACAAGATTGCACCTTTCGTTGTCCATCCATAACCGCACCATCAATCTTGTTCCTTGCACAACCGTTCCAGCACCAGTCCATCCTAAGTGTTTCCTCCAGGTCCAGTCCATTACTATATAATTACCATCTGCACACACAACATAGTCACATATGAGCAAGGATAAGTAAATCACAATGCAGTTGATACCTTGCCTCGGTGTAAGATCCATTGGCTAAGTTGTGATATGGCCAATATGGATTCTAGAGATATAACACTGGTGATTAGCCAAGGTGTAGGGGTTAGGAAAAATTGAAAAAATTGAACTAGGGCCCCCATGACTAAGAGAAATCCTCTAGTAGCAATATAATGGAAAAAGATCAGGAATAAGAAAGATGGAGAAAAAGAAACAACGATAACGCTGATAAAATGAATGTCAGAGATGGGAATGAAACAAAAAAAAATGTTGATTGCAGAAATTTTTAAGGGAAAGAAGTTAACTAATGCACCAAATAGGAATGCTAGTGGATCCTCCCCAAAGCAAGCTCATGCCCTTTATGCGTTGACAAACCCACATTCAAAGAGTCCGTAGGCTCTAGAAATGTTGTTTGGAAGCAAGAGTTAAAGACGTAACCACAAGAATCCACCAAAGAGAAAACAATGCATCAACCAAGATAGAGACTACTGATACAACTGGCAATGAAGTGGGAAATGGAGAAACAATGATGGGGAGAAGAGAATTGAATGCAGTCCTGATGAGTCATCATTTAGTCAACCGCGATATCGCATACGCGATATCGTAGCCTATCTCCTCATCTATAAATAAGAGGTAGATAGATCCGATAGGTAATTTTTTAGTTCTTAGTTTAAGTGTTAAGCTTTATATAGTCTTTCTCTCAACCCTTTTCCTCCCAGTGTATGCCTGCAGTGTGGTGAATGTAATTGTATGACATCCTTTATTCGAGTGTGACATACTTGGACACACACATGACTAGCAATAAAGATCGAGATTACTTCATCATTGCAACATTCACTTAGTTTAATTAATTATCTATTTCATTATTATTTACTACTTTCCTAGTTAATCTCTTCTCATCCTTAAACTCTTGTTAAACACGAAATGAGTACGACTTGATTACAAGCATTTAAGTGTGACTACTTGGTAACCCAATAGCGTACCTAGGATCTACGCTTGGTAATCCTAGTGGTAGTCATGCACGAAGTCCAAGATGTGTACAGATAATTGAGGAATAGATTCTCATCGTACTTAGGCTAGCTAGATTCTCTCTCACCCTTCCTCTCTTAGCTTAGTAAATATTATTTTCCATTACCTTCAGGAGTAGCATTAGGTTAGAAACACATCATACACCTCACTCTGAACTAAATCATACATGACAAAGCTAATACTAGTCCAGGTGGGAAGATAGCGAACTGCGACCTAAGGCTAACTGTCTAGATGCCACAACTTGTCCATCTACAGAGTTTGACCAAATCACATGTGTAACGCTCGTATTCGTATGATTGAGTGTAGGGGTACCTTGCCACTTATCAAGTCCCAAGAACAAGGTGGTGTACAGCCCCTTGTGTATTTATGGTTAATGTAACTGAGTAGATCTCATTCCAAATCTAGCCTCAAACAATCCACATCCAGTGACTTCACATTAATACACTTGGTCAATCCATCCACTTGAAGTAACAAGAATGCTTTTGCCAAAGAGTCAACACCATTTTGAGAAAAATGAGAAAGGGAGAAGTAGGAAGTGAGAAAGGGCCTTAGTTAGAGGAAGCATGTCTGTTTAGTTCCATAACCAGTACTTGTAGCCCAGATGATTATTTTTTCTAAGGGGTGTGCTTTGAATTCTCACTATTTTTTTTATTTTTTATTTTTTACGTGAGAACCACACCATGCAAAGACTTATTTTTATTGGCTCAGCTTCCTGATAATGGAGCAATGTCGGAATGGTAAAGAAAACTCAAGCAGAAAACATCCAAGCACCCAAGAAAATAGCCATCACAAATGCATCAAATCCCTTTGAAGTCACACCCTTTTTAGTTCTTGAGTCCTTTCGTAGTTTGAGAAATGCCCAGTCACCAATTCGTTAATAGTTTTATTATTAAAGAAGGGGACTATACAGTTCCAAGCCAAGAGAGACCATATAAATTCATGGATGCATGGATAACATGGACTCATTGCCTATTATATCAAAAGAACCATACCTTAGTATTAATATTATAACTCAAAGGTAAAAACCAAACATTAGCAATCAATAGAATACAGTTCATACCACCATCAGGAGCACTTATTAGGTGATGAATCTAACAAAACAAAAACAACAAACAAAGAAAAAAACAAAAATAAAACAAAACAAGAGAAAAAAATAAAAAACAAACAATCACATAAAGAAATGAGAAAGTATAAGCAATGTTGCAAAGCACTTATTAGGTGAATTAAAGAAATTTGTAAAACAAAAAATGTGTAAAACAAAAACTTAAAAAGGAACTGAGGGCCTCAAATGGTTAGAAAAGGTGGTTTTCTTCCCCATGACTGAGTTGGAAGGAGGAGATCTGAAATAGTGAGCATGGTCATCCCTTCTCAGAGGTATTATGTGCACTGACTGTTCTAAATTCATGGAAGGGCTTGGTCTATTGCACATTGACTAACAATCTCTTATTAGGGCTCTTAGGTTTGTATATGGTCATGGCCCCTGAGGGAAAGGTTGCATGAATAATGTAAGGTCCTTTCCATAGTGTTTGAAATTTTGTGCATTGTGGCACATGTGTGGGGTTCTAGTAGAGAACCTTATCTCCTGGTTGATACTTAACCTTTCAAATCTTCAAGTCTTGAAGCTGCTTGTTATATGCCTTGTGCAGCTCATTTTATGACAAGGCAGCTAATCAATTTTCATCTAGCATGTTTAAAGTTACCAACCTTTGTTTTTATGCTAAATCAAGATCAAGGTGGAGGTCACAAGCTGTTGATAGTGTATGGAGCTTGGTTTGAATCATAAGCATTGGAAGCTTTCTGTACACTAACTCATAGGGAGAGTAGCCTATAGGGAGTTTCCAGGTGGAGTAGTATGCCCAAAGAGCATCATTCAGGTTAGTGCTCCAATCTCGCCTATACTTGCTAATTTTCCTAGTCAATATTTTAGTGATCTCCATGTTGGTAATCTCAGCTTGTCTATTAGCTTGGGGGTGATAGGGTGTAGTCAATTTATGTTCAACCCCTAAGCATTACATTAACTTTCGAAACGTTGCACCTGTGAAGTGTGTTCCATTATTCGAAATAAGTGCACGTGGCACACCAAACCTATTTACGATTTTTTGTTGCACAAATCATGCAACTATAGATGATGTGCAGTCTTTAATAGTTGCTGCTTCAGCCCATTTTGTTAGATAGTCTACGGCAACTATAATGTAAGCTTTTCCATTGGACATTGGTGTAATGGGCCACATAATGTCTATTTCCCAAATGTCGAAGGGTTGTAATGGTTGAATCCATTGTTGGGGATCCTCCATTTTAGTAGTCATTCCCCCATCACATTGATAGCACTCACAAGATCAAACAAATTGATGGGCATCCTGAAATAATGTTGGCCAATAATATCCTGCAAGCAAGATATTAATAGTCATTCATCTCCCTGCATAGTGAGCCCCACAAGGGCCCTCATGAGTGTCTTGGAGAACTCTCAATTGGCCTACCTTGGGCATGCACCATCGAACCAAGCCATCAGGACACACTTTGTAAAGTTTTCCATTGATCTTCATGAAGTATTTAGCTCTATGAAGGAACTATTATTTCTTCCTAACGTCTAGTTCTTGTGGTTTTTGTTGAGTAAGGAGATAGGTGAGAATGCTACTATACTAGTTTGTCTCCATAGGTAGTTGGTTATTCACTACACTGGCAAAGAGGGATTCATCAAGAAAATGATCAGACATTACATATTCATCTTCTTTGTTGTCCCAGCGCAACCAAGATAAATGATCTGCAACTACGTTCTCAGTGCCTTTGCGATCGATCATCGTTAGATTGAACTCCTGTAGAATTACCAGCCATCATATAATACGAGGGCTAACCCTTGGCTTGTTCATCAGGAATCGGATTGCACTATGATCCATGTGGATGAACACTTTGTAACCTAACACATAGTGCCTAAACTTATCCAGTGCAAACACTATAGCCATTAATTCTTTCTCTATAGTTGTGTAGTTAAGTTGTGCACCGGTGATACTTCTACTAGCACAGTGGATGTAGTAAGGGCATTTTTGGTCATCTAACTGTGTAAGTATGGTTCCTAAGGCATAATTGGATGCATTAGTCATGATGTGGAATGGTCTGGACCAGTCAGAAGCTTGTAGAATGGGAGTTTCTACTAGCTTTCATTTCAAGGTTTGGAATGCTTGTTCACATTCCTTGGTCCACTCAAGAGGTATGTCCTTCTTTGTTAGCTCTACCAATGGTTTGGCAATCTTGGAGAAGTTCTCAATGAATCTCCTATTGTAGCCAGTGTATCCAAGGAATGATCGAATGTCTTTGATATTTTCCGGTTGATAGGTGATTCCTTGGATAATCCTAATTTTATTTGAGTCTACCTCTATTCCTACATGTGAAACCTTATGCCCGAGTACTATGCCTTCTTGGATCATTAAATGGCTTTTCTGCTAGTTGACCCTTAGATTGGTTTCTATGGATCTTTTTAGCACTTGCTCTAATTAATCCAAGGCTTGATCAAAACTTGTTCCATAGGTGGAGAAGTCTTCCATAAATACTTCCACTTAATTCCCTATCTACTCTTGGAATATGCTTAGAACTAGGTGTTGAAACATGGCAGGAGCATTACACAAGCCAAATGACATTTTTTTATACGCAAATGTTCCCCAAGGACTAGTGAACGTTGTCTTGGCTAGGTCTTCTGGGGATATCTGTATTTGGTTGTATCCACTATAGCCATCCAGGAAATTGTAATAGCAATGCCCTGCTATGGTTTCTAAGA
>MNCI01005092.1:128392-142274 GCA_015680685.1 Gnetum montanum | reverse complement strand
TTTGGAAGCAAGTCTTGCATTGATGATTATCGATTTTCCATTTTCAAGAATCATATATTCCAAACCAGTGGGCAATGGTTTCAATTCTAGGGGCTCTTGTTTGAATTTTTCAGGAATTTCCAACTTCCCCCAGTTGATGTTTTCAAGGTTAAGGCTTGGAAGTTGGCAGTGGACTTGCTCTAGTGCATCTATGCTTTCGATGTAAGTGCAAGTTATTCCCTCAATTAGTTCCATGCACATTAATGAGTTTCTCTCTTGATTAGCTGTTAGCCATTAGGTGTCTTCTTGTCATGTGGCTGTTGCATACAAGCACTTTTCTATGTTAATGTTTTGTGCACACTGATTGCATGCAAGCAATGCTAAACTTTGCACAACCCATGATCTCTGCACGTAATTGGACCCTGTATCACTATATGTGATGCATGGAACCTTCTTCTTCTCAATCTTTCCAAAAGTGTTCTCCTTAGATATTTCCAAGGAAAGATCGCAGATTCCTAAGCATGCATCTATAGTACCTAGCCATGCCCTTCCCATTATTATTGGGAAGCCCCCTTTATCGTTATTCACTTGTATCACTAAGAAATCAGCTAGGTACGACCACCCACACACAGTGGTGATGATGTCCTCCACCAATCCCAAGGGAATAGTGATGGACTGGTCAACTAGCTCTAGGAAAATATTGCTCTTTTTTAATGGAGGAAGGTTCCAGTCTTTGTACATTTCTTGTGATATTAAGTTGACTCTAGAACCTGAATCCAAAAGAGCTTTGCATGGCTCATTCCCAGTGATTTGGAGATAGATTAGAGGGCTTCCAAGATCAAAGAATTTCCTGTGAAGGTGGCCAACCTTGATCTAGTCAGTAACAGCATGTTTTAACATCACCGTATGCATTGAGCTTGGTGCTTGGTTCGAAGGGAGCTCTGAAGCTTTATTTGATGGGGAGATGTTCAAAGGTTCAACTGCTTGTGGTTGTAAGGGCTTGGTTGGATTGTTGGTTCTGAAGGAAGGTCTTTTCTTCATACAGTTGTTCAAACCAATAGTGGGTTGAGGATTTACAGCTTGCTGTGGTTGAGTAGGGAGTCCCCCTTGCATTGCTGGAGTGGATGGTAATGGAGCTATTGGTGTGAGAGCTGTAGATGGATTTGAAGGATGGTATATTTTTTGATTATCTCCCCTAGGAGAAGGATTTCTATGATACTCATGGGCTTGGTAATGATGTTGTGGTGTAACGTGACTAATAGAGTCATGTAGAAAAATTGGATGCTGCATGTAGTAGTCATATGGGTTAGGTTGTCGGTATGGGTATTGTTGCCTTGGTGGTCGCATCCCCCATGACTATCGGTATTGCCACTGTTGATGTTGCTCAACGGGTTGTGGTGGATTTCCACTTGGATAATATGTTGAAGGTTGGTGGAACTGCCTTGGGTTACCTTGGGGATAAGCTAACTATCAAGGTTCTTGCCATTTATTTAGTCGTGGGTTGAGTGCATACACCGTAGACTCTTGTAGATATGAGATCACTGAGCAACATCCCTTAGGGTTGTATTGGCATATCTCGCATCCACTATCATTGTCTATGTCTGAATCTACAACCTCTTCTGTGATGGCCATTTTACCTTTACCCTTATTATGTGCATTTTCCACTTCTCTCTTTTTCTTTTTGTTGTGGTCACTACCTCACTCCCTAGACTCCTCTACAATTTTAAGAACAATTTCAACCCTACTATCCAAGGAGTCCCACATTTGGTCTACCTTTGCTAATACTTCTAATGTTAAATTTTAGAGAGGAAAATTTTTCCTATTCACCATCTCTTCGAGTGGTGACTCTTCTCCCTCCTCACAAAATCTCACTCCCCTTTTTCGAAGGGAAGGATCTTGGTTGTATTCTTCCGCACTTTCTCTCTTTCGTAGCTCACCTTCTTCTTTGGCAACTTGCTCTAGCAGTCTATGAATTTGATGAGACCTAAGCTCTGATAACCTTCCTTGGGCATATGTCCCAAGGGTTCTTCTTGTTTCATGTCTAAGTCCATCCATGAGATGGTGTAGTTGATCCTGCTACAAATAACAATGGTCAGGGCAACGATGTAACAGTGCGTAATAGCATCCCATGGCAGCATCCAAGGGTTCATGATTTCCTTGCTTCCATCCTTGGATTTGCTTCCATAGGTTAGACGCTCGGGAGTATGTTTGGTACTTATCATTGAACAATTCTAACATTATACTCCACCTCTAAATGGATTCTGGTTCTAAGGACTAGCACCAACTTTTAGCTTTTTTCACTAGTTTCCTTGGGAACAACTTCAGTTTTTTCCATTCATTTTCTATGTTTTGCAAGGCACATGCATCATGGAATGCTTGTAAATGATTTTGAGGATTAGCGTTGTATCCCCCTTCAAATCGTGGGATGTTGTTCATGTCTAACCTCTTGATCCTACTATATTTTTGGTGTCTTGTTGGAACTCTTACGGCCTCCGTTATATCTAGCATGCTTTTAGTTGCAAGTAGGGGTTCTTCATGATCGTCTTGTTCATAGCGTTTATGGTGTCTATGTGGTTCCCTACTCTTCCTTCTTCTATGCCTTAATTCCTTAGCATGCCCTCGTCATCATTCTCGACTATCTCGTCAATGAATTTTACTTCATTTTCCCTTATCCTCATAATTGGTTTCCCTATGACTATGTTCGAACATTGAAGGAGAGGGTGAAGATGACGATGAAGGTGAAGAAGAAGGAAAACCATCGCCATGATGGTATTTTCTACCTTCTCTTCGGTGGTCTCAACCTCAATCTTGATCATGATCAGAACATCTGCCCTTATCATGTGTTCATGTTTCTTTGTTGAACACTTTGTGTTCGTGGGTATTAGAACCAGGGTTGTGAATAGTGGAGTGGAGGTTTTGATACACCACCTCCTAACCAACATCAAGAGGAGGAACATCATTTCATGGGAAACCTATTGAAGTAGGTTTATCATCCTCAATTTCACTCAAAACGTGTGAAGCATCATGGGGTCATTTACCCTTCAAAGATGTATGGTATCTCTTCTATCGCAAGTCCCTTTGATGTTGCGCTTCTGTGGGATGATAGTCTCTTGAGTCATGATCACATGCAATGTATTCTACGTATAAAAGTGGCATGCCTATTCATGTGAGAGCACAAAGGAGCATGTTGGGAACTGATCTATCTAAAGGTAACACTAGGTTACCCTCCAAGTCTCTCCAACGTAGTTGTTCATCTTGGTGGAGAATAAAGGTGAAATCAGGTACATACTCATCAGGATGAGTATATACCACACGAAACTGTTGAGGAACTGGCAAATCCTGGTTATATGTATTATGCCGTCGACTGCCTCTTGTGTTAGTCCTAAGCGGTGAAGTGCTCTTATGCAAAGAAGAAGACATGTTGTCTTGTTCAATGTGCAATGTATTGTTGTCTCATCTTTCTTTGATTAACCCTAAGGATTCGTTCTAACATTCCAATGATATGAATGATTTCCTATGTTCTACGCAGCACACAAACAACTAAGTCCCTGGTAATGGTGCTAATGATGAGTGGCGAGGTACCCCTACACTCAACCATATGAATACGAGCGTTTCACGCATAATCCGATCGAACTCCAAGGGCCACGTGCTTATGCACCTTAATGGAACACTTAGGGTAAAACAATTATTGTCTTCCCAAACTTACTTGTATTGTCACAGTTGTATGGTTAAGAAAGCTTGAGATATATGATTTTTTATACCTTTTATATTTTCTATGTCTTTTGCTAATAAAGGAGAGGGAGAGAGAACTAAGTGGCTAACTTACATTAACTATTCATTAATTAAGTTCTAAATGTTCCTAACACCAGTATCCGTTCCCACTTTCTGTACACATCCTGAACAAGTGCAACGCTGCTGGGATTACCAAACACTAATCGTTACTAGGTTACCAAGCGCTACACACATGCTCGAAGCAGTCATACTCAGTGTATTTAACTAAGGCGGTTGAGGGTTGAGAGAGATATTAATTAACTAGGAAAGCGTTAAAAAATTATTAATTACTAATTAGATTAATTTGTATGCTGCAAGGTTTATCATAAATTTTGTATTTATTGTCATACACAAAATTGTGCTTAGGTATAAATTGCTCGAATAAAGATCCGTTCACTCTATAACTTCTATTGCAGTCACACAGAAATAATTCTAACTCTAGAATGACAAAACTGCAAGAGTCTAGCTAAGGGTCTAAATTTAACTCCCTTGGAACCAAGGGCACCACCTCTTATTTATAGAAGATGAGGCAGGACGTGATATCGTGGTTCATCAACAATCAAATTTATAAAACATAAAATAATAAAAATCATATGCCTCACTCTAGACTAAACCATACATGACAATGCTACCACTAGTGCAAGTGGGAAGATAGTGAACTGCAATCAAGGCATAGTGATCTAGATGCCACAACTAGTCCCATCCATAGAATTTGACTGGATCATGCATGAAAACTTGTGATTCATATGGTTGGGTGTAGGGGTACGTCACCGCTCATCATAGAGATTTCAAGTTTCTTTGGCATTTGACTTGTCTATGATTCTTGAACCAATAACATCTAAAATTGGTATGCAAATAATCATCTTTGCTAAGACATCCTTCCTTTTATCTTCTTGAAGCTTTCTTCTTTGCTCTATATTCAAAGCATTTAGATTTGCAAATTCTTGAAAACATGATTCATAATATTCCAACATATATCGATTTTAAGTAAAGTCTTCATAAGTTTCCTTTGATGGGTGAAGTCTTGGCTTCCATTGAAGATTATGATGCACTTTGGAATATCTTTGCTCATTTTGAAGAAATTTTTAGTTGATAATGGCTTGAAAGATATGAATATTAGCTTGAAGAACATAAAGAATGATAGATCTTAGGATTTCTTATGGCTTTAATGTGAAAAGATATGGATTTATGTGAGAAGTAAGAGAAATGATTATTTTTGAGAAGAAATGTGAGTAATGATGGTTTGTGTATTAGAAAATGAAAGTTTGAAGATAAATGAGGATAATTATGGATGTATGTTGAACTTTTTTCTTTAGAATGAGAAAGGTAACTTTCTTACATCAACATTTTGAGGATTTGAAGCTTGATGCTCTGATACGACTATTATAATGTGTGGAAGCTTAAAATTCTTCAAAATTAGGTAGATATTGTAGTAGATTACATAAATCGATATGAATTGATACACTTTCAACTCTTGTTGCTAGAGATTGCTATAACACTGATAAAATCAAGAAGTCTCAGGAAAATATTTTGCACATTGTGAAATATATAGGAATTAATGTAGATCGATATGTTTGGTATCCTTTTGAAATTTGAATATTTCGCAGCACATAGCATGATTGATATACACCAAGATAGTAGAAATCCTTATCAATTTTTATTGTAAGAATCAATTGGCAAAAAATTAATTTTTTAAATGCTTGAACTTGATGATTTTGACATCATTTTTCATTGAATTTGGAAGCTTTTGGATGCTCTTGATACTAGAAAGAAGAATCTTGAATCAAATCTATGAAAAGGATTGAGAAGAATGCAAAATCTATTCTACAAGATGCATAAGCAACTTGTGACAACTAAAGATGCATATAAATGCAAAATTAAATGAGAGAATATCGCTAAATATTGATGTTTTGAATATCTTTATCATTGAATAAGATTTAAACTTATGTTTTTGCTCTTTAATTCTTTACTAAAGAACTTTCATGAAATTGACAACCTTTTATGAGAATTAAACTTGCAATGAGCAAGATCTTCTATAGAAAATTGACATAATAATGGTTGTGAGCACAAGACTATGGAAAGCTTGAGAAAATTTGTGAAGTCAAAGAAAGATTGTGAAAAAAGAAAACTTCTCCTTAAAACTTCTTCAAAATCTTGAATCTTGAGATTCATAATGAAAAATGAGAATAATGTCTCTCTCTTATAAGGTATGACGGGAGACCTCAATTTAGAAGCAAGGTTGACTAAAAGTTTGCTATTTTAGGCATGTTTTGACACTACAAATCCTTCCATCCTAAAATTTTCCATTTAGGAAACATTCACATATGTGAATCAAACCTTGTATTGCAACATGAATTAAAACACACAACATGAAATATAAAATAAGAAATAGGAAATAAGACATAAGAAATATGGAAAATGAGCTCCCATCCATACTATAGTGTGACAATCCCTCCTTTATGATGAAATGGGAGCAATATAAAAATGATTAAGAATCCTTTTTTTTCATCTTCATTAGAGTGATTCATATTGTATTCATGTACTGCATGAGTTTAATTGATGTAACTAGCTTTGTAAGCATATTAGCCAATTGATATTTTGTCTCCATGTATAAGGGTTTGATGGTTTCCTCCTTCACTTCATCTTTTATATAATAATACTTCAAGCTTATATGCTTGGATTTTTTATGAAGAACATGTTCTTTTGAAAGATTCATGGCAATAGTATTATCAATGTAGAGATCAATGGGAGTGTAGATATCAAAACCAATTTGGAAAAGAAGCTTCTTTAATCATAGTATATGTTGTAAACATTCAGCCATATAGATAAATTTAGCTTCGCATGAAGAGAAACTTACACATGATTGCTTTATTGTTTTCCAATAAATTGGATTTGGCCCATGAAAAATGAAGGAAACTAATGTAGATTTTCTATCATTAATATCACCTTCCCAATCAGCATGTAAATATGCATTAAATTTTCCATCTCCTTTAACAAATTTTAGTCCATAGTCATATGTGCCTTTGATGTGTTTTAACATATGAATGAGGAGTAATAGATGTGATACTCTTAGCGCTTGCATAAATCTTGACAAATATAAAGTAGCAAATTCAAGATTAGGTCTACTTTGACATAAAAATCCAAGTCAGCCATTAATACCTCTATAATAAGTAGTATCAACAAGAAGAGTATCATCTTTTATGTTGAGGTTCCACTCTTAAGGAAGTCGAGTAAAAGTAAAACTATCTTCATTCATTCCATACTTTTCTAAGATGATGTGTGCATATTTAGTTTGATTTATTCTCAAACAATCTTTTTCTTAATCTACTTGTATTTCCAAAAAATATTTCAAGAGACCTTAATTTTTTATCTCAAACTTCCCCATCATGTTTTTCTTAAATTCAACAACTAAATTTTCAGAAGTTAGAGCAAAATACCAAATCATCCACATAGAGTGATATCAATATAAAATGGTTTCTCGCATAGTTGTAATAAAAATTGGGTTCAAATGAGTATGATTTATAGCTAGCCATCAAAAGGTACTCAATAATTCTATGAAACCAAGCTTTAGGGGCATGTTTCAATCCATACAAAGCTTTGGTAAATATGCATACCTTATCCTCTTCTCCTTTCTTGATAAAGTTTTTTGGTTTCTCTATGTACACTTACTCTTCCAGAAAACCAATAAAAAAATTTTGAGTTGACATCCATTTAATGAAGTTGGATGACATAATGGACAATAATAAAAAGAATAAATTTGATGGTTTCAAATCTAGCAACAGAGGCAAAGATTTCATCATAGTCCACATGTTTCTTTTGTTTGAAGCCTTTGGCAACCAATCTTGAATGTAGGCAATAATTTCATTTTTCTCATTGTATTTTGTCTTGAATATCCACTTGGCATCAATTACTTTTTTTTTTTTTTGTTTTGCTCTCTCAACCAAAGTCAAAGTCTGATTTTTTATAATTGCATCATATTCTTTCTTCATTGCTTCCTTCCAAAGCTAAGATTTGAGACCCTCTTGAACTTTGGTAAGCTTATAGAAAAGGGCTAAATATGCTACATGAGTAATGGCTTGTGACCCTATGAATCTTCTTCCAAAGTTTTGATCTAAATTCTAGTTTTTGAGATGGTCACTTTCCATCCATGACTTTGTAAAAATTTCTGAATTTTATTAATCCTCTTCTTTGAATTTATCAAGATCAAATTTGTATTGGTGTTTGACAAAGCATACTTGTATTGATAAGCACTTCTTCAACAAATGCTTCAAGAATATTTGCAAAATCCCTTTGATTTAATTTTATGAAAATTAAATAATATTACAAGTGTTCTTATATAGATGTTAATATCATGTTTCTTTAGAATGCCTTCAAGTATGTCAAATCATGTTAAACAAATTAAAGAATCAAGGACATGTTAAAGTATACTACAACACCAGTCAAAGACTCAAGAAGATCAATTTTTTGTTAGCCAAAACTTTCTAGTTGTTTGTATAACTAAAAATTAATTTTAGCATTTTCTCTAACATGCTCTTTTTAACTATGGTTAGTAACCACAAGCTTAGCTATATATTCATATTACATATCCAAAATTTTAGATAATCCCATTTTGTTGGGACAAGGTTAGGATGATGATGATGATGATGATATCTAAGTTGTGACCAAAAATATCTTTCCCATGAAAAAAAAAATCTTTAGATGAATTCTTTTGAGCTTATAAAGAAGGAATGATTTTTGTGCATCCTACTGTAATATACTCTTTCTATCTTGGTTATATTTTTTTTTTCCTTTATGCTTTACAAATGTCACAAATTCAAGTGAGAGGAAGAACATACTATGATAGGATACATAAATCTTGTTCCTCGTCCATAAATTTGGAAAGAATAAATTTTAGAATTTTTTTTTTCTAATTGATGAAAAAAAGTCATCTCAACCAAATATTTAAGACGATTCTCATTGTAATTGATGAGACAATATTTTAAGACGATTCTTAGTATAAATATTTAGTTAATATGTTCAAGCAAGGAAAGTAGAACAATGATACTACAAAAGTTGTGTTAATGGGTTTTGGTAAGATAAACTAACACCACCCCAACTACCATGTTAAGGCAATTTCCAGTGTACAACAAACTCAATAATCATATTCATCCATAATTTCATACCAATACATTTCTTCCTATGCAATCCTACTTGTTTATTTCTATCAAAGTTAAGGCCAATACTATTTTGAACAAAACTTGAAAAAAAGATGAAATAAGCATGATGATTTCGGATGGCTGTCAGACTGTAGAGAGATTCAAAGCAAGCAACAGCATAATCACAAAAGCACAACATGTTAATGTAGTAAAAATTTGAAATAAGAAAGGGATGGTTAAAACAAAGAAAGTGGTGCTTTTCATAGCTACTCACATGCAATTTTCATCCATGGTAACTCTCAACAATCAGAATGAATAATTTTGAAGGAGATGATGCTTTGTGAGGACTGTCCCACAACTAGGTTGCTGAAATACGGTAAGAAGCATCCCAAATATGATATATATGCTGGTGTTATGCTTTTTTCAAACTTGTTGCAATTGGGATAACAATGACAAGGATGATGATGAGAAGGATAATGATGCCAATGCACATCCATTTTCTAGTGTTTCTCTGATGCTGTTTTGCAACCTGGAGTTGTTGGGCACCACGCTGAACAAATGAAGAAGCATGAGTTATATGGTGCTCAATGTCATTGAGCTGTTCTCCCTGTGCTTCTACAAGAACTGCCATGTCCAGAAATATCTGATGAAGATCAAGAAGATTCCTCTCAATTTCTCTCACTGCATCATGCCTTTCCCTGATTTCCTGAATAGTATCAAGAATTCGCCCACGGCCCTGCTCCTGAATGGCTTTCTGGAGGAAATCTTCACTTTCACCTGTTGAAATGATGGTTTCTATTGTTTCCTCATCAGCCTGTTCCCCTGTCACAGTATAGTACCTCCTCCCAACCGTTTCCCTGTACTCTTCCATGATCTTCTGTCTCAGAAT
Source organism: Gnetum montanum (assembly GCA_015680685.1). Classification (NCBI taxonomy): domain Eukaryota; kingdom Viridiplantae; phylum Streptophyta; class Gnetopsida; order Gnetales; family Gnetaceae; genus Gnetum; species Gnetum montanum. The sequence goes on along the minus strand of MNCI01005092.1, from coordinate 132,500 downwards.
TTGGAACTCAGACATCAAATCCTTGAGCTTCTTTCTCAATCCATTTACAACTGCTGTTCTTGTTCGATCTGTAGGAGTACCCATTCCACAACCAGGCACTTTTCTGCTCTCAATGTTCTCTCTGTCCAAAGCTTCAAGTTTGCCCTTTATAACCTTGGCCATTTTGAGAACCATTTCTACATCCTTGTCCATCCTCTCCCTCAGTTGTTTCATGGTTTTTGAGTTGTGAGCAATCTTGCTTTCTTCATGGGAGGCCTGCAACTTCTTTAAAAGGGCATCAACCACATCCATGTCACTCTTGATATCACCAACCGTGTTAAAGAATTCATTTAGCTTATGTTCAGTCTCCAAATCTCCCATCTCTATACCCTCTGGCCCTATCTCCAGGTCATTCATGAATTCATGCTTGAGATTTGCATATTTCTTGAACGATCTGGTGAATAGATCATTCATCTTTCCAAATCTGCTAAGGCACCACATTAAAAAGAAAATAATAATGAATGCATGTAAAAACAATGAATCTAACTTCCAGAATATTACCTCTAACCTTACTACTACAGTGAAAACTTTGGTTCAAGCTGAATATCTTTTCGAACTAGTCATAATTATCAAAGGACACATGTACAATAAATAATATTGCTCTAAATACATCATAACTTCATCAATCAATCTGTGAGTGACAAGCATGCAATTCAGTATATCATTTAAGCGTAAATTATTTTCAAAGCCTATCACAATAGCCCAAGTTTTGCAGTTGATAAATACAGCACCAACTACACACTTGATTCTTTGATACGGTTCTCAAATTCCAACAATTTCCTTTGCATTGTCTCTGGAATGTGTATGGTAATTAATTGCAATAAAGTTAAATCATAAATTATATTTGTTCTGACAATAGCTTGAAAGAAATTTTAGAAATTTTTTAACAAAAGTTTTGAACGCCCAAGAATACCTCTTGAACTATCCTACAAAATGTTAATACCAGATGGCTGTGAAGGGGAACCAGGCTCGTTCGTCGAAAAAGCAGCTTATCCTTGCAAAATTTCTGGGAGAAAATGTTAAAGAAGATCACCGGGCATTTTATAAATCAAAGATCGTTCGTTTTCTTAAAAAGTATTGTATCTTACCTCTAAGAAAAATAAAGCTGCCTAGAAATCTCAGATCTAACATTGTGTTAGAAAAATAAAACCATGGATTTCGTTTACCATCTGCCACATGGCAATGCGAATTTGTGGTCTTTGATTTCGACTCTCAAAATTCAAACCCCGGATCTATGAGCAAATTGCTAAATGTCTATGAAAGCAACGCAATCGACAAAATTGCGTCGTTGCAATCTCAGTGCCAAAAACCTGAGCATCGTAACTAACCCAAAATCCAATTGCAGACATCTGATATAGAAACCTAATGGCAAAATGTGAACAATTTACGAAAAAGGGCTAAGAGAACCAGAAAATAATGCAGACCACAATTACAGAAGCTATAATTCATGCAGAAGAATATAAAATCCAACTTACAGAAGATCCTTGTACGAGGGCGGCGAAGAATATGCGTATTGTGGAATGTGGAAGGATCACTTGGCAGCAGAGGCGAGATGCAAGAGGGGGGCAGATGCAGAGAAGGTTGGGAGGTCAGAACTACGAAATACTCGTTTGGCTTTGTCAAGTAAGGCAACTGCAAATGATACAAGTCCCAACTATTGCCATAAAAATCTTAGTTGAACAAGTCATTTTTTAACAGCGCAACCTGTCTCCCTTCATTCACATTCCCAAAAATGGCACAAAAAGAAAAAAAAAGAAAAAAAAATCACAAGAAAACAGGTCATACACAGCATGACCGTTTTCCGTGTTGACCTGAATTGAACGTGGATTTAGATTTTTGGAGCAGTTTTTAAGGATGTTGCCTTTGTTTTGGCTTTCCTTGAAATCGAAGTGATTGTTTCCTTTCCTGTCAACCATGTCCACGGGCTCATCACATGCATACGCAAATGCAATCAGCATTATCAGGGTATACAATTTTGTCTCATCAATCTAAACAACCATTATCACGGAATACAATGTAATATTTTGCTTGCTGGTACAGAGTAATTTTGACTCACCAAGCTAAAACACCATTAACAAGGAATACAATTTAATATTTTGTTTACTGGTACAGAGGAATTCTGTCTCATCAATCTCATTCTTGAAGCAAGCCACACAGATTGAAACCTTGTTAATTGTAATTTAAGTTGTTACATGTTACTTGGCAAATATCAGAATTGCATGTCCAACTCCCACACAAACGTGGCTTCTACGCCCTGGAATTGCTTTATTACTAATGCTCTATCATGCTTGCATTTTAACCTTTACCTACTTCGGCTTCCAGAACATAGAAATTAGAATTCAGTTTATTTGAGTGCACTAAAAACTTTCCAACTTCACTATTTTCGAGGGTTAATGCGCTGCCCATTATGGGTCTTCCTTTTCCTGGCCACGCTATTAAAACTGTGGTAGGAAATCCTTGTTATTCTCCAATTTATCTTGCATGTTATCCTTCTTTATGATATATATGCTTGCATTTATTGTCAACCGTTGAGGCTGTGCACTACTTGCTTGGTCACTGTTTTTATTCAACTAGCAATGGTCTTTAAATAGGCAACTACATCAACAATAAATAGCAACTTATAGAATGGTCCACTCTTCAACTTCTGTCAAGGTCAACTCTTCAACTTCTGATGAGCGGTGAGGTATCCCTACGCTCAACCATTCAAATACAAGTGTCCACACATGATCCAGTCAAATTCCAAAGACTAAATGCTTATGCGCTTTTGTAGAATAAGGACAGGTTAGTCAATCATTGTCTTCCCAAGCTTACTTGTATAACACAATTGTATGGTTAAGTAAACTTGAGGTATATGATTTGTATATATTTTTATGTTTTATGGCCTGGTGCTACAAAGGGAGGAGAGAGATAACTAAGTAACTAATTTAATTTAACTACTCAACTATGCTTTAACTAGTCCTAACACCAACATCTGTTCTCACTTGTCGTACACATCTTGAACCAGTGCAACACTATGGGGATTACCAAATGCTAATCGTTACTGGGTTACCAAGTGTTACATGCATCTCTAAAGTGGTCGTACTGAGTATGCATACTTAGGAAAGTTGCAGGGTGAGAGAGAAAACATTAATTAACTAAGGGAAGCATTAAGTAACAGTAATTAACATTACTTAATCTATTTTGAATGTTGCAAGGTTTATCACAAAGTTCGTCTTTATTGCCGTACACAGGGTGTGCTTAGGTACACAATCNTGAATGTTGCAAGGTTTATCACAAAGTTCGTCTTTATTGCCGTACATAGGGTGTGCTTAGGTACACAATGCTCGAATGAGGATCCATTCACTTTATGACTCCTACTGCAGGCACACAGAAATAATTCTAACTTTGAGAGGGAAAAAAGGCAAGAGTTTGAGTAAGGGCCTAACTAACTCCTCCAAACGAAGTGCACCCACTCTTATTTATAGGCGACAAGACAGGCCCCGATATCGGATACCTGATATCACTTGGAAGGCCCCCATATCGCGTACCCAATATCGTAGCTCATCATATCCCGCAACTAAATGAAAACTCGTCCTCAAGTTCTTTACAAAATATTGGAAAGGTATGGTGATGGGACGCGATATTGCGTACACGATATCGCATTTGCCGCAATATCGCATGGGCCACGATATTGCATCTTTCCCTACGATATTGTAGCCTTCCGCCAATCCTATAATAAGAAGCGGCTCTCCCTTGTTTCTAAGTTTTAGATTTAGATTGTAGCTAAACTCTGGCAGTTTGATCCCTCTAGAGATAGATTATTTTCTAGTGTATGCCCGCAGTGTGGTGAATGTAATTGTACAACATCCTTTATTCGAGTGTGACGTACTTGGACACGCACATGACCAGTAATAAAGATCGAGATTACTTCATCATTGCAGCATTCACTTTGTTTATTTATTTATTTATTTGTTATTTACTACTTTCCTAATTAGTCTCTCTCACCCTTAAACTCATGTTAAATGTAGAATGAGTATGACTTGATTACGAGCATTTAAGTGTGACTACTTGGTAACCCAGTAGCGTACCT
>MNCI01005092.1:117029-127598 GCA_015680685.1 Gnetum montanum | reverse complement strand
AACAAAAGAGACCTTAGGAATGTATGCCCAAGGTCAACTATACGAACTACAAATCCATCAAGTCCAAGAGCTTATTAAGTGGGTAGCAAAAGAAGAAGGAGAATTGGCTAGATGGGAGAATGTTGAAAAACATCAACGGGACCAAAATCTCAACTTAACAAAGGTCCATAATCATAAAAAGGAGAAATCAACCAATCTCAAGGTGGAAACATCATCTTTGCCAACACAACAAACATTAGAAAAGGGCGAGGCAAAGATCAATAAGATGTTGGAATGGACGAATCAAAAGTGTGGAGAATTTATCAACATTATTGGAGATAGAGTTTTGACAACCTAAGAAGCAGGACAAAACAATAGACAATCGGAAAGAAGGGATAAAGAAAATAGGAGCTCAACTGCCAATAATACGTATGAATACAACATATGCCTGTACGATCATCCTAAGGGCCAATGTCTAATATTGTTACATTTACATGAGCATTGGGGAAATACATTACATCCAGAGTTCATATAGAGATACTATGTTCGATCATAGTGGCAACAATCCCAGTCATGGGGGAATCCACCCTTACACTAGAGGCACCCTTCGTATCGTCCAAATCCAAACGCTTATCAAGTTCAACATCTTGTTTCTCCAACTGGGCTAACACACTTTATCTTACCACAGTACCATTCTCCTCAATATTATCAACCCATGCCTCCAACACAACCACCACCTTGTGCACCTTATACTCCTCCTAACTTTCAACATTCTCATTTTTTCCCTCCTTCCACAATGCCACCAACTGTTCCTAAGGTACTTGCACCACAGCAATAACCCACGAACATCACTTGTGCTACTACTTCCAACAACAGTGAGAAACCTAAGCAACATCAAAAGTGCTCCTTCTTTAAACATGGTCGTAAGAAGGGACAACACCATTCCAAGGCCATTGCATCCTCCAACCTAGCACAAGTTCCACACTGTGGTGCACCCTTACCTTTGAATCCAATGCCTCATGTAACTTCATCAGGGCCACCAACTCACACTCCAACAATCTGGCCCAATGAACACAACCATGGGGAGCGAAAACCTAATCCTTGCATACCATCTAACGGTCTCAAATATCATAGTGGGTCAATTCGTTATCTAGGAACTACATCGTACAAATTGCCCCACTATGCTCAGTATAATCAAGTGTGTGAAACCTGATGGGGTAAGTATGAACGGGCCCCAATATTTCCAAGATGCAAGGATCCCCCTCATCATTTATTAATCCTTGTCATCCTCAACCGTTTAGCTATGAAGGATATCCCCCCTTCTAATAGCAAGTAGGATTAATAATTACTTTTCATTTTCTTTAATTTTACAACTTTTTGTTTTCCAGTTTTTCATTTTTCAACTTTTTGTTTTATCTTTTTATCTCTTCATGTTTTTTTATTTTGACGTTTTTTGTAAGTAATCTCATCTACAAATAAAACACTCATGTTGATTATTGGTTGAGGTGTGTTCTATGCTATCGTGTCTCGAGAGATCAATTATTTGGATAGTGAGCCCATTACACCCACTCATCCATTCTACAAATAAAGAGGTTCTATTTGAGGGTACAGTGATATTCTTGACATTTTCAAAACTTAAAGTTAATTTTGTGTTCATGGTACCCAGAATGAAGAAAGATGGATCAAGAGGGAATGATTAGGGTGTGACATCAAGGGGACTTGTGGATTCTCTTTGGTGACATCTATGTGAGTTATCATGCAACGTGGTTGTACTAAGATCCTTGTAGATCTAACGAAAAATGGGAGTAAGAGTAATCAAAAGGGCACTCAAAAATTAATGCTATTATAGGGGGTCCCACTGGAAAGACATGCACCCATTCCTGAAGGTTGGCGGCTTCTCTGGATTAAGCAATCAAAAAAAAGAGAGAAAATGAAAAAAAAGTGTGCCATAAAACAAAAATCACTCCTCCCTTGAATGAAATGCCAAGGATCATACGCCTTGTTGTTATGGTACTCTCATAATTTCTCATCATGGGATGAAACAATGCAATGTCACTGATTAGAAGAACGGACTTGCTCCTGATCTTGGAACGACGAGTTAATGACACCTTAATCATGCTTTACATGTAGGATTCACTATGCCCTGGGTTAGTTACCTCATGTCCCAATCTCTATGATCCCTTTCTATAGTTCGTCTCATCCCACTATTCATGTAGTTGTAGCTCGTGTTCCGTGTAGCATAGAATTTTCATCTCATTCCAATGATAGTTACATGTGTGTGTTTTGTGGAGTTAGTGTGGATTACATTTAACCCTTCTAGTGCCCACGGACACTTTAAGTGTGGTTACACAAGGGCATTATAGGTTGAAACCTGCTTTGGGGAGGACCCACTTGTGTAATCTTTTGTAATATTCACTTATGACATAGATCACACACACCATTTCTTACCCTCAGCATAATTTTTCAATTGATTTTCTTTCCCTACTATTATCCCTTTGAATTTCAACGTTTCAATGTACCATTACATACCCTTTTTTCTTACCACCCAAGGTTTTATTGATCAAATCCACACCATCATCATTAATGGTGCCTCTCGAATTAATGAAATTTCCCTAGAACCCCTTGATCATAGCCAATGTCCTTAATTTCCAATGTTGATTTCAAGAAAATCCTTTAAAACATCGGTATTTTCATGGTGTCTCATGTCACTAGGGACATGATATCACTTATGCAATATTGCATCCCCACCGCCTATAAATAGGTCACCCCCCCTCCCCCGCTGCAACACTTAGCATCATTTTGTCATTCACACGGGGGGAATTTTTGAAATTTTTCTCTATGACTTGCGATTGAGCGACCCTTGCTTTTCTCATTCTATCTCACTCGCTGGTGCTCTGATTTTCATTCTGTTTGAACCTACTTGAACTTGGAGTGTTTAGCTTAGTCGTGGGGGAGGGACACTTGCCGAAAAGTGCCTAAACTTTTTTGAAATTTATCATCACCCAAAGGACATCAATCAGGGTAATTAACTCTACACTTAGAATAATTGTGCCTAAAAATCATTTAACCCCTAGGTATATCGAGAAACTAAAATGGAACCCAACTAAGTCATAGGACTCATTATTACAAACTTTCGGGCATGATCACACGTGATAACATAAGATTATTAATAAAGGTAAGTAGTAAGGTATAACTTAACTTTGAAAACAACCTTACTAACACTTAACCCATGTGATTGCAAATGGCTCTGAAACGTGGACAATAGGAAGGTCCTACCCAGGGTGGAAGCAAATGATCTTAGATAGGTGGAAGACAAAGACCTACCGGAAAACATGCAAAAGAGGAGGAGCAATCATTCAGCATTCATCAAGATGAACCTCCTACCGAACAGTCCGGATAGGCAGAAGGAGGAGCTACTGTAGCGCCTAAACTAGGACAACAACTCACGTTGCCCCAAGATTATGTTCAGGCTATCCATGAGAAGTCCACATTCGCTGAGGTGATTGTGGAGTTGAACTTTGAATCATTCACAGAGTTCACTCTTGACGTTATTAGGGATCACCTCAAAGGGTCTCCCTTATGGCCTATCCTCTCTAAAAGCGGTGCCTGGTACCTAGGAGAGATGTACCAATTTTGGCACAATAGGGAGCAAGGCACCACTATTAATATTTATGGTGTGACAATTGACTTCTCTGCGCAGGCCATTTTAGAAGTGTTAAACCTTCCGAATACAGGGCCCATGTTGCTTGGTTATCCACTGGTTCAAACCCCGATGTGCGAAAGGATTGGTTGGAGAAGGCTTATGGCAGAGATAAAGCATTTGGTGAGTTGACAACGAAAGAGATGGTTTACTTCAAAATTGAAACATATCACCTCTTCCACACAAAGGGCCTAAAAAGAATATTGACGTATGCAGCTAGAGGATGTGTAGTGTTGATGGGAAAGGTTAACGCTAACCTACCCCATCTATATTTGACAGAGATCTTGAGGTGGTTCGAAGAATGGAAGATAGGGAAGATGGCACTGCCTTTCCCTTGTCTTATCAGAAAGCTTTGCCGACGTGCTGGTATTCAGGGATACACCAATGATGTCCTCCGAAAGGCCCATATTACTTCATATGCTGAATTGCTTAAAGCGCCAGCTCCCAGAGAAAGCACTGGCAAAGAGCTGGGACCAAAAGAAGAAGAAGAAGAACATATGGCTGAGCCAACTACAACTCAACTTGTAGGACCTAGTTAACCTTCAGCCATAGGTCCTAGCCAACAATAGGAAGCAGGGCCTAGCATAGGCCAGGATCAACTGCCATCATCACAAGACTACAAACCATCGATGAGCCATCTTAAGACCATCGCTAAGATGGTCAGTTGGGAAAGTCGTGATGATGCAAACCTCTTCTACATCATCAATGATGTCATTCAGCCTACAGTTTCATTGGATCGCACAAGGGGGGAAGTATCCATTCACACAGGAGGAGGGGAAAGTATATGGTCACAACAGATCTCAAGAAACACGGCATCTTTCCAGGTATAGTTAGGGATTGGTGAAGGGGCCACTGTGGTGGTCATGCAACACCAGAATGCTGCGGGAGCTACAGAAGTGGTCATAGACCACATCAAAGAATCCTTCAACATACCTGTTGTGCCACCGACAGATCTCTCAGGAGCACAGGATGCTCAAAGTTTGGCCGGAACCTCAATGACTCCTGCAGAACATGAGGATGCACTTGATAGATTGCTTCAAACAGGGCAAGTAATGATGTTCCTTTTTGAAATCCCTTAGGATGTTACAACAATTTAGTCAAACCTCATTTGCACAAAGGAGAAGCTAATCTTAATAGAGGTAAGGACTGAGCATGTTGAAGCTGAAGTGCAGAAACTATAAGAGCAGCTCGTGGCCTTACAAGTAGCACAATGGGACCCTCTGCAATTTGTTCCCATAGACCAATTAGAAAACTTTAAAACTAAGAAGCTAATCAAATTAATAGTGGAGAATAAAAGGGTGGCTGATGAAAAAGAGAAGGTTTTTTGGGATGCCTCCATAGCACAGGTGCAAACTCATACGCATCTTAAGGCACTCAAAACCTTACAAGAAGAAAATAAGCAGCTGGTTGTAGACAACCTTTGGTTAACCTCTGTAGAAAACAAAAAGAATGTTCTTAATGAACACTTTCATCAATTATGAGAAAAATTCATCTAGGTCAACTGTGATGTAAGTTGTTTAGATAGAGAAAATCAAACCCTCTCGATGGAGGAGGTACGTGCCATTCGTCAAAAGTCAACAATTGAGATAAGCACTTGGCAGAATGAGGCTAAATGACATGAAAAGCTAAAGGAGCACTTTCATGATCAAGTGGGGATGTATAAACAAATCCTTGAAAAGGAGATCCATATGGCCAAGGCCTAAACCAACACTATTAGTGCTCAACACACTGATTGGTGGGCCATATTGGACACATACGCCTTTGTCCACCAAGCGGAAGTTAAGAACCGACACCTGCAGATTTAGGACTTAACAGAGTACATGGAGTTGGCAAATCTAAGATATGCCAACCTTGCCATGTTAACAGCATGGCACTCAAGGTCAGAGCTCGAGTAGCATGTAGTAACCACCCATATCAAATACGAAGCGGAATTTGTGGAACATAAGAAGCAGTTGGAAAAACTGGATGTTGAAAATTCCAAACATGAGGTGGTGAAAGCCAACTACCAGGAACAGAAAGATGTCACAATCGACTTGGCTCGATGGCTAACGAACCTTCATGAATACAAGGATAAAGCTAAACCCTATGAGGAGGAACGATAGGTGTTTGCAGCTTGGTATGTCAATGCCAACTAAATGTTTCGACAACTACCTTGTTCATGGGAAGTGCCGACTCTGTCAAACGTTGGAACATTAGCATGGATGGCACAAGACCCTTGGACTAAAGAGGAGAAGCTCCAAGCCATACTTTAGCATCATCAAACCTCAAAACCTGGAGCACACGACAAAGGGAAGACACCAATGGAGAAGCCACTACCACCAGGAACTACATGAGTTCCAATTTTTGTAGTTGTAGCATATTCTATGTGTTGTGTCTTTATTTTGTTTTCTTCCCACACTGCAATATCATCCCATTTATTTTTCCATCTAATAATCCCATACCTATCCACTGGGTAATCACCGTAACTTGAGGATGAGTTTTTATTCAGTCATGGGGGCATGATGGGACGTGATATCGCATCTACCGTGATACCACATGGGCCACGATATCACATCTTTCTCTGCGATATCACGTACACGATATCGTAGCCCGCCACCAGTCCTATAAATAAGAAGCGGCTCTCCCTTGTTTCTAAGTTTTAGATTTAGAATGTAGCTAAACTCTGGCAGTTTGATCCCTCTAGAGATAGATTATTTTCTAGTGTATGCTTGCAGTGTGGTGAATGTAATTGTACGATATTCTTTATTCAAGTGTGATGTACTTGGACACGCACATGACTAGCAATAAAGATTGAGATTAATTCATTATTTTAGCATTCACTTTATTTATTTATTTATTTATTTGTTATTTACTGCTTTCCTAATTAGTCTCTTTCACCTTTAAACTCATGTTAAAATGCAGAATGAGTACGACTTGATTACGAGCATTTAAGTATGACTACTTAGTAAGCCAGTAGCATACCTGGGATTTACGCTTGGTAACCCCAGTGGTAGTCATGCATGAAGTCCAAGATGTGTACAAATAATCAAGGAACGGATGCTCATCGCACTTAGGCTAGATTAGATTCTCTTACCCTTTCTCCTAGCTTAGTTAATATTACTTTCCATGGCCTTTAGGAGTAGCATTAGATTAGGAACACATCATACATCTCACTTTGGACTAAACCATACGTAACAAAGCTAATACTAGTCCAGGTGGAAAGACAGCGAATTACAACCTAAGGCTAACTATCTAGGTGCCACAACTAGTCTGTCTGTGGAGTTCGACTAGATCGTGCGTGAAAACACTCGTATTCGTATGGTTGAGTGTAGGGGTACCTTGCCACTCATCATATGGGATTATTAACTAAATGAAAACTAACAATGATAGGGAATAACAAACTCAAAGTGCTCGATGAATGAATCAACAACACATTACAACATTGGTGTTCATACCCATGGTGGTGAACACTGTACATAAATAATGTCTAGACTCTTATTTGACAGCTTAGAGTGAGAGAAAAGAAGATGAGGCACGTTGCTACCAATGTCACGATCATGCCTTCCATTGTTTATCCATAGTCACGCAACCAAACTTGTTCCTTTCGTAAACATTCTAGCTCCAGTCCATTCCAAGCGCTCCCTCCTATCTAATTTATTATTTGTGTAATCACCATCTACACACATAACACAGTCAAAAATTAGCAAGGATAGCTAAACCACAATGCAGTTGATACCTTGCCTCAATATAAAGCGCATTGGTTGAGTTGTGGTTATGGCAGATACTGGGCTAGAGGTTTATTACTAGTGACTACCTGAGGTGTAGGGGTGAAACAAGTAGTAGAATGGAAAAATTTGTGATAGGGCTCCCATGACTAAGAGTGAACCTCCGATAGCAATAAGATGGAAAAAAATAGAAAGAACAAGAAAGATGGAAAAAATAACAATGTTGACGCAAAAAAATGGATGTCATGGATGGGGATTAAATGAGAAATTTTTGATTGCGAGAAATGTTTAAGGAGAAGAATTTAACGATTGCACTATAAAGGAATGTCAATGGGTCCTCCCCAAAGTAGGCTCATGCCTTTTATGCCCTAACAAACTCGCAAACCAAAGAGTCCATAGGCTCTAAGGATGACATATGGAAACAATGGTTGAAGACTTACCCACAAGAATTTACCAAGGAGAAACAATGCATCAACCAAAATATAGACTAATCATAAAATCGACAATGAGGTGGAAAATGGGAAGAAAGATGGAGAGGAGAAAATGGAATGGAATCCCAAGAGCAAGGTTTTGTAAAGTCTCTTATGTATTTTATGATTAAGGTGACTAAGTAGAACTCATTCCAAAGATGATTTCTAAAATGAGAAGCAAAACGATGCAAACGAAAATGACAACTAATTCTACAAAATTCAGGAGTATGTAATTTATGCATTTTTAATATTTCAAAAAAATAATTTATCATAGGGAAATCTTCTCATTTTATTTACATACTTACATTGCATATATTTTTTTAGGCTACATCAACTTCGAATCCCCTCTCATCACTTGGAAATTCATCCAATACAATGATCCACATTAATGAGACTAATAATCTAAATAATCAAGAAGAAATGTAGGTTGGTGTCTGCCTATACCCAAGTTGGTACATATTTTAATTCAATTTTTAGTTTAAATTTTCAAACATTTTTTGCAAGACATTGGAAATGCATCTGTGCCTGTTAATCAAGAAACATCTATTCTAGAAATTAGACATGAAGAGGAACAACAATTGCAAGAAGATCAAGAACAACCACATTATAGTGAGAGTAAGCATTGAGCGAGCCAACGTCGACAAGAGAAAAATTCATTTCAGCAAATAAATGAAGCTACAGATATCGCTAATGCACCAACAATGGAAATGCCTTCTTTAGAACCTATTTAGTCTTTCCCAAGATTGCAAAAGACAGGTACAAAAATTGCTCAAGAAATATAGAATTTTAATACTATAGTTAGAAGTTTTGCAAATCCACGTTCCTACAATGTATGCAATGAAATGTTCTTAGCATATTATTGGATTCAACCAGAAGTAGAGGATCCACATGTAATAGGTGCATTAATGAAAAGAAACATAATATTCTTGATAGTTTTGGTTGTGAAATCAAATGATTTTCTATTGAAAATAACATGGAACCTAGTATCCAGCCACCTATCATAGGATTTTTAACTAAGGTTGAAAAAATGTTAATTGCAAAAATCAATTCCATTTTACAACTTACACATGCAGTTGGTGGACAGCTCAAGTATAAAGGTCACACAATTAGCTTTGCTGAGGATGTCACACAGATTACTAAAAAACTTCTTCTTAGAATTAAAGATATCCCTTTTGATGAGCAGTGAGGTACCCCTATGCCCAACCATATGAATCACAAGCGTTCACATGTGATCCAATCGAATTCCGTAGACTATAATTACTAAGTACGCTAGAGCTAAACAATGCATGTATGTTGTCCATTCGTTGTCTTCCCAGTCCCACTTGTGGAATGCAATTGTATGGTTAAGTGTGACTGAGGCGTAAGATTTTTATTATTTTGTGTTTTTATGGAATTACTCACCTAGAAAAAAAATAAAAGTAAGAGTGATTAATTTCTAAGTAAACTATAGTCTAATCTAGCCTAACACAAGTAACTATTCCCACTTCTCGGACACATCCTGAACTTTATGCAAATATTGCTAGACTGTCAAACGCTAATTGTTTCTGAGCTACCAAGCGTCACACATATGCTCGAAGGGGTCATGCTTGTGTAATTTAATGAATTTCTTGATTGATTAAAATTAATTACTACATTAATAACATTAATGTGAATTTCATGAAATTATAATATATAAATGCAAAAGAAAGAAAGTCTCAAGTGTTGCAAGGGATGGATCAAAGAGTTCATCTTTATTGCCAACACAATGGTGTGCTCAAGTACATCAATGCTTGAATAAAGATCCATTCACACTTAGACCTCATACTATGGGCACTTATTAAACATTCTAACCCTTAAATGAAAAAACTACAAGAGTTTTGCTACTTGATTGCCAAAAACTTACTCCCAATTGTGCACCTAGAGTTGTATTTATAGACCTTGGGAGTAACTCTGCGATATTGAATGTATGATATCGCATCTTGGGCTACAATATCGCGTACTTGATATCATGTACCCAATATCATGGCCACCCCGATATCGAAACATTGAAAAACACGACTTATCATACCCCCATGATTGAATGAAAATTCGTTCTTGAGTACAGAAGAATAGGAATAAGTCCTTTACAAAATATATTAGGGGGTGTGGACTTATTTGACCGACATGCATAGTGACACAGAGAAAATAGACAAATACAAGAGTGCCCAAGCATACAACATTACAATTGTGTATAAAATTGGGTGTTCATGATAATAGGAAAGAACACCAACGGATCCAAAGGACATCCAACCCTCTTGTCAACAAAAGAATGAGGGAGAGGTAGAAGAGATCTAACAGTTATGAACAATCTCCTTTGAGTGATATGGTTGCATCCCCCTTGGTGAAGATAGTCCTACTTCTAGTTCATGCTTCCCACTACAATCACAACAAAACCAAGGATTAGTATATATACTGCAACAAATAATGGCTAAATACCTTATCTTGTCGATGATTTTATCTAGCTAGGTTGTGATTGTGATAGATTGGGTACTTGATGTTGTTAGTGAAAAGACTGACGAATGGGTTAAGTAAGAGAAGCGATCCATAAAATTCAAAAACATCTTAACACAAGGAATACTAAAAAGAGGGTATTCACAACAATAAAAAGGAGTTCATTACAAATAGTTGTGAAGGTATGTACAATTAGATGATAAGGATGGACTAAATAAAAAGAATTTGATTGTAACAATGTCTAAGG
>MNCI01005092.1:93640-105198 GCA_015680685.1 Gnetum montanum | reverse complement strand
CACATCCTCTAGTTGCATACGTCAATATTCTTTTTAGGCCCTTTGTGTGGAAGAGATGATATGTTTCAATTTTGAAGTAAACCATCTCTTTCGTCGTCAACTCACCAAATGCTTTATCTCTGCCATAAGCCTTCTCCAACCAATCCTTTCGCACATCGGGGTCTAAACGGGTGGATAACCAAGCAACCTTGGGCCTTGTATTCGGAAGGTTTAACACTTCCGAAATGGCCTACACAGAGAAGTCAACTATCACACCACAAATATTAACAGTGGTGCCTTGCTCCCTATTGTGCCAAAATTGGTACATCTCTCCTAGGTACCAGGCACCGCTTTCAGAGAGGGTAGGCCATAAAGGAGACCCTTTGAGGTGATCCCTAATAGCCTCAGGATCGAACTCTGCAAATGATTTAAAGTTCAATTCCACAATCATCGTAGCGAATATGGACTTCTTGTGGATGCCCTGAACACAATCTTGGGGCAATGTGAGCTGTTGTCTTGGTTCAGGTGCTACAACAGCTCCTCCTTCTGCCTGCCTAGACCATTCGGTAGGAGGTTCATCTTGACGAATGCTGAATGATTACTCCTCTTGTTCTGCATGTTGTCTGGTAGGTCTTTGTCTTTCACCTCTCCGAGATCATTTGCTTCCACCCTAGGTAGGACCTTCTTATTGGGCAATGGGTGCACCACAGTGTGGGACTTGTGCTGAGTTGGAGGATGTAGTTACTTCAGAATTGTGTTGTCCCTTCTTACTACCGTGTTTAAAGAAGGGATGCTTTGGATGTCGAGGAGGCTTTTCACTACTGTTGGAAGAAGTAGCACAAGTAACGTTCGTGGGTTGTTGTGGTGGTGCAAATACCTTAGGAACAGTTGGTGGCGATATGGAAGGAGGGAAAGGATGAGAATGTTGACAGTTAGGAGGAGGATAAGGTGCACAAGGTGGTGGTTATGTTGGAGGCATGGGTTGATAGTATTGAGGAGAATGGTACTGTGGTGATATAAAGTGTGTTGGCCTAGTTGGAGAAAAAAGATGTTGAACAAGATAAGCATTTGGGTTCGGATGATATGAAGGGTGTCTCCAGTTTAGGGGTGGTCTCCTCCATGACTGGGATTTTTGCCACTGTGATCGAACATAGTATCTCTGCACGAACTCTGGATGTAACATGTTTCCCCAATGCTCATATAAATGTAACAGGATTGGGCATTGGCCCTTGGGGTGATCGTATAGGCATATGTTGCATTCATAAGTATGATTGGTAGTTGAGCTCTTATTTTCCTTATCCCTTCTTTCTGATTGTTTAATGGTTTGTCCTGCTTCTTGGGTTGTTAAAACTCTATCTCCAATGATATTGATAAATTCTCCACACTTTTGATACGTCCATTCCAACATCTTATTGATCTTTGCCTCGACTTCTTCTAATGTTTGTTGTGTTGGCAAAGATGATGCTTTCTCCTTGTGATTGGTTGATTTCTTCTTTTTATGATCATGGACCTTTGCCAAGTTGTGATTTTGGTCCCGTTGATGTTTTTCAACACTCTCCCATCTAGCTAATTCTCCTTCTTCTTTTGCTCTCTGCTTAATAAGCTCTTGGAATTGATGGGTTCATAGTTCATATAGTTAACCTTGGGCATACATTCCTAAGGTCTCTCTTGTTTCATTACGTAGCCCATCAATGATATGGTACATTAGCCTTTCTTCGGAAAACCCATGGCCTGGATAGTTGTTTAACAATGCATAATATCTTTCTAAGGACATGTCCAAGGGTTCATGTTGTGCTTGTTTCCATCCTTGGCTTTGTTTCCTCAAGGTTGACACTCTTGCGTAGGTTTGATATTTTTCGTTAAAGACTTCTACCATTGTTGACCAACGTTGTATTGAATTTGGTTTTAACAATCTATACCATACATTTTCTTTGTCAACGAGTGTCATAGGGAAGAGCTTAAGTTTTTGCCAACCATGATCAATGTTGTTCCATGCGTAGGCATCATAGAAGGCTTGTAAATGTTGATGCGGATCTAAGTCATAGCCTCCTGAAAATTTAGGAAAGTTGTTTAAATTGAACCTGGGTAGACGGCTCTCTTTACGATGCCTACGTGAGATTCGAACGGCATTTTGTATTTGTGTTAAGCTTGTAGTGGCCAATGGGGGTTCATCGTCATCGGGTAAGTTATACTTCCATGTGTTGGGATGACGTTGTTTTCATTCATGCTTATAAGAAACCCCCACTTCAAGTTGTGCACTCCAACCTTCATCATCATATAGTTCATTGGTTCTCCAATGAACTTCCTCACTAAGTGTGGCATTATTGTAATCTTGTAAGAGAGGCATTGTTGTAAATTTGTGTGTGAATTTTTATAATTATTTTTTCTAAAAGATATATCGTTAAGTCCTTTATAGCGACCTTGTATGATATAACTAATCTAGATAACAACCGTCCCCAGCAATGACGCCAATGATGAGTGGCGAGGTNAATACTAGTCCAGGTGGGAAGACAGCGAACTGCGACCTAAGGCTAACTGTCTAGGTGCCACAACTAGTCTGTCTACGGAGTTCGACTCGATCACGCATGTAACGCTCGTATTCATATAGTTGAGTGTAAGAGTACCTCGCCACTCATCATTGGCGTCANCCAAGCGCAGATCCTAGGTACTCTACTGGGTTACCAAGTAGTCACACTTAAATGCTCGTAATCAAGTTGTACTCATTCCACGTTCTAACATGAGTTTAACTCATTCCGCGTTCTAACGTGAGTTTAAGGGTGAGAGAATATTAACTAGGAAAGCAGTAAATAACAATAACAATTAAATAATTAAACTAAGTGAATGCTGCAATGATGAAGTAATCTCGATCTTTATTTCCGGTCATGTGCATGTCCAAGTACGTTACACTCGAATAAAGGATGTTGTATAATTACATTCACCACACTGCGGGCATACACTGGTAGATATTCTATCTTTGGAGGGATAAAACTGCCAGAGTTTCGCTACAATCTAAAATAAAACTGAGAAACAAGGTAGAGCCGCCTCGTATTTATAGGACTGGCGGTGGGCTACGATATCGCGTACACGATATCGTAGTAAACAATGCGATATCGCAGTTGCCCCAAATGACGTCTCATTAGAGGCAAAGTAATATTATAGAAAATTTGCATATAATTGCAGAGTTCGTGCATCATCATCACATTGCCTTTCTTAAAATAGTTTTGATAAATAAGTTCCATTTTGTTGACTATTGGACACGATATGAGTGGCAGCATTGTAGGTCTCCACATGTGCATGGTTTCTTGTGGATACAGGGTGTTCCAAAGGTAGATGAGCTTAATCATAATGATCCTNATCTTTTCTATTCTTTACACAGTTTTTTTTGTTGATATTGCTTAGAATACAAAGATATTAATGTTTCCATTGTTATTTTTTTCAATCTGTCTTCTCACTTAGGCTTTACGTGTAAATATGTTGCGTCATCCATGTGAGTTGACTACTAAACAACTACAATGTATGGATTTGGAAACTGATTATGTTGATTTGCTTAATGCTGGTCAAAGACATACTGTATATAAACCCAATGCATGCTTACGAAAATGTGAAAGTATGCAATGGTTTCATCATGACAATATGATTCTATTTTTAGTTATCTTGTTACCTTCATCTTTTTTAAAATCATCTTGGCCTATTGATATATATATCTAAGCTACATATAGATGTTATCATCACTAATTATTTTTTATATTGGGTAAGTGGTAGAGAAACAGAGGATGGATGAGTGATTCTGTTTTTAGTTATCTTGTTACCTCTTTCAGTAGTCGGACTTGGTTATCATCATCTTCTTTAAAATCATTTCGGCCAATTGATATATATATATATATATATATATCTAAGTTAGTTAACAAAAGTATTGTAACTACAACAAAGGCATCTCATGCACAAAATAGTGAAAGTACATGTAATGACAGTGCATTAACATATGAGGTTAAAATTCATGTTCATTAAAAAAAAATGAACCAGTAAAAAATATGCTTTTTACTAATATTATTTTTAAAATAAGGATTAAACCTTTGAATAATGACGCAACCTTACCCATGCAAGGCCAATGTTGCAAAAGCATGGTAGGTATGGTATTATTATTATTTTATGTACCAAGATCGTTTCATCATCCTGGAATTCATCATGCCAATGAAGTGGACCCGTATTTATTATTTTTTAAGACAAAGAAACCCAAAACCGGACGGAAGCTAAATTTGCGGTGACGGTATGGCTGCTATACCGTGGCCGTGGCAATGGGACATTGGTGATCCTTGAAAGGGATCAGGCAAGGGTAACAAAGATGAAGAGCAAAAGCAACCCACCAAATGGGTACGTGTCTGTGTCTGTGTTTGGCAATGCTGCTCTTCTTGTTTTTGGGTTTCACCTTGATGCCAAAAAGAGCAACAAGATGGAGATGCAGACGCAGACGCCTCAATACTAACAACAGAGGAATAATCGGAATAATCATCTAGAGTTAATGGAGGCATGTCATTCTCATCCACGCTGAAGCTGCCGCTGCCATTACTGCTAAAATCAGCTCCACATGCTGCTGCTGCTGCCACTTCCATAGACCACAGAGGCTCTGAATTTTGAGGATGAGGCTGAGTCTGAGTCTGAATTTGCATATCCTGAAATGATGCACCTGCACCGTGATCCTGTGATAGAGCAGAAGATGCTGATGCTGATGATGATGCAAGGTTGCTGCTGTTTTTTTGTGAATGAAACAGCAGGACAGAATCATCAGAAACTGTGAAAGCAGAAGAAGCAGCAACAGGAATAGGAGGCAGAGGCAGAGGCAGAGGGAGAGGCAGGGGCTGGTGGGTTGAAGGATCTATTCCCATGTGCAGTAGCCTTCTTTTCAGGAATGTGTTCCAGTGATTCTTGATCTCGTTATCTGTCCTGCCTGGTAGTTGCTTGGCAATTTGAGACCACCTGTTACATGCAACGGAACTCCACTTTCATCCCATCATATCATCAAGATACTGTATAATGCAATGTTTCCCAAAGCATGTGGGCCTTTTGATTTGTTTTACTTCACTGGTGAATGGTGATGGATGCTTACGCATTAGTTGGTATAAAGTATAAATAAATAAATAAATCGTGGATGGAGCCTGTGGTGTTCCAATGCAGCAGAGCACGGTTTTTGTGTATTTAAGCAGGGGATCACTAAATGTAGGATGTGCTTATACTAACTCAATGGCAATCAAGGATGAAATTAGAAACAAATATTTAATATAGGTAGAAGAAATTTGATACGTCGCTGAGAATAGATGGCGAGTTCTACTACCAAGTTCCAAGTGAAGGAGAAACCAGTATTATTGGTTTTTTAACATTTGGTACATGTGTGATAGAGGTACATGTAAATGCTGCTATCCCATTAAAGTTTATTTTGATTTAGTTGAAGGAGATGGGAGAAGGAACAAGATGATTTACTAACAGTAGCATTGGATGGATGCAGTAAAATTGAAGAAAGAGATTAACCTTAAGAGGCACACCTTAATTCATAGGTAGTGAAATCCACAATTTAATAAGGAAGGTAATTTAAAATTAGATCAGATATGTACTTGTAAATATAATATATTGTGTGTATTGATTTTTGATTTTTTAATTTTAATATGTTATTCATTGCTAATTCTGATACAAGGTAGAAAATAAGAATTCTATATTTTAATTTTCACTCTAAGAAAACTTTGCAAAAATGAACAAATCCAACGGTAAATAACATTTGTGAATATAACTTACCTTTTAATAAATTTGTCAATTTATATGAGATTTTGATCCTGATTTCTGTGGATCTTTACTATCCCATTTATAAAAGGGTCACAAGAAATTAAGGAATAATAAATGGAAGGTAACTACAATCTGACAAGACCAATGGCACTGCATCAATTAATCATGGGTTTTGTTTTTAAACTGAAACTAAAATGTTATTACATTCCTACAGTCTATCCCATGAACATTTGAACATATGATTAGGGGAGGTGTTTCGGTCCCAAAAAAAATACTAATATTAAGCAAAAAAAAATTTAAAATACATCATATGCATCAACAAACCGACAATGCAATTTGCTTGTTCGAATTCTTACCTAATGCCATTTAAACTTCCCTCCCTTATTAGTTGCCAAGTTAGTATCATACGGTATCAGTGGGTTGACTGCCAACTGATTGGGGATACTTTGCAAAACAGTGTTCGTTACCGACCTTCTTGACGTTTTACCTTGACATGTATGATGATTGATTCCGAACATGAATGGGTTTTCTTTCTACTTTATAGCAGTTGGAGATAGCTTAACAATCTCTTACACTAAAGATTCCACATCCACGTAGCTAGCAGGGATTAGGATAAATAGCGTTTTAATGTGCCCTTTTTCTGCTGAATTTCCAACAGATTTACATTAACTTGAAAAAGAGCCAATGTCCAGCCTACAAAGTACGAACTTAAACTAGACGTGGTCTTAGAATTTATTATTAAATAAGAAAAACTAAAGGTTCTTTTGTATTTCTTTGCTCTTCTGATCAAACGGAAGATGAGGTATATAGATGTTTGACCTGTTTCCCAAGAGAGCATGCATCTCTATTATAACCTTCTCCTCAAAAGTTGAGAACCTTCCCCGTTTAAGCCCAGGCCTCAGATAATTAATCCACCTCAGCCTGCAACTCTTGCCACAGCGTTGTAAACCTGAAGACAGGACACACATGGTTTCATATTCAGTGTGTGATTGCATCATTGGGAGGTAATTAAGAGAAGCTAATTAAACACAATGTAGCAAATGATGGGGAAAAAACCAAGACAAAAACAAAACAGAACAAAAGCAAAAAAGAAAGAAAGACAGAAGAGAGAGAGAGAGAAAGAGATCAGAGAAAAAGGAGTAACCGGCTTGCTTGGGAACAGTACTCCAGCAGCCATGGCCAAATATTGTAATATAGGTCTTGAGCTTAAAATCCTCTTCAGGAGACCATAGTCCCTTCTTCATGTCGTGTGACTTGTGGCAGCAAGAACAAAAGTGGGTTGAAATTGCAGACGCTGTTTTGGGCATGAAGCTCTTCACCCATCACAGGACATGACACGAATCCTAAATCCAAACTAACGAAGTTTTAGTTGTCTCCTGCAAATCA
This sequence comes from Gnetum montanum, assembly GCA_015680685.1. Classification (NCBI taxonomy): domain Eukaryota; kingdom Viridiplantae; phylum Streptophyta; class Gnetopsida; order Gnetales; family Gnetaceae; genus Gnetum; species Gnetum montanum. Next base: position 98,061 of record MNCI01005092.1, on the reverse strand, counting down.
TACACTCACAGGTTCAGCCTTAATAATGAGCTCTGCCGAGCTATGACAATTTTCTGTAACACAAGGCATGGTTGTTGAAAGTTAAAACCGAAACGATTTCTGTAGCAGAAAAAAAAATCATGGTTGAAAGTTGAAACTACAATCTTCATATGTCCAATAATCCGAATGCAAGAAAAAGGAAAACAACACTTCAGCTAAACTCAGAAACAGGAAAATTCATGAGTTGAGACTTACAGTAAAACTCTAAAGGATGGAATGGAAAGGATATTCATACCTGAAAACTTAATCTTTAAAATCATTCTCCGATTTGCAGCCGGCTGTGTTCTTCTGAATGTGGTGGTTTATATAATCCTTGATAAGCAACCGTGAGTGCAGACAAGATTCTGTTTCATCATTTAACCACTGCACCGCCCTAAAAAACTGAGAGAGAGGGTCATCTTCAACACAATACCTTACGGAATGATACCAATGAACCAACAGAGATACAAGTGACAAACCGAAGCTGTTGCCAATGCATTAGTTATGTATGGTAGATGAAGACATTTCATGGAGAATACCACGTTGCAATCATGGTTTAATCTCAATTATAACTTGGTTTGACAAGACTTGAAAGCCAATCAAATTCCATATACGAAAGCAAACATGCAGGATCGATCATTTTCCGCATGCTAACTGACGGCAGCATTGTTCTTTCTCAATTTCACTGTTGCTGTAAGTTGTAATATTCGACCCCTACAACAACCAAACAGTTTTGCGTGGTCACGCTTTCCTGAGCATGATGTCACACCCAAATTCAAGCTTATCGTTATGTTTCAAGATCTCTTTTTTTGGATTTATAGCACAGAATCAATTCGTCCTAGACCTATTGCTTATGCATCATTCCTTAAGATTGAGCATGATTTAAGATTTATTAGTTCGGAAATTGCAACCCATAAGCCTGAGGCAGCGAAGCAATAATTAGCAGAGCTCCAGATGATAACTATTGGTATGTTTATTGATAGTATGCAGTGGTTTCATCGTGACAGAATGCAGTGGTATAGAGCAACAATTGGCAGGGTTATAGAGCAATGAATTTACATTAACCATCAATGATGGTACCACCGTCATCATATGTAAGGAGTTCATCGTAACAGTGTTGTGATTATACATGGTAAGAATAGTAATCAATTAATCACATTGTTTTACCCAAGGGTCCTAAAGATTGTCAAAACCATATAAAAACAATTGAAAAAAATCTTCTTTCAGATTGCAGAAAAAGAGTAGAGTGTAGAATCTTTAAAGACAATAATCTTATACCATTTGTACAATCACAAGTATGTCACTAATATGATCACTTTGTCATACAAATTGTATACACCATAAGTAATTCATGATGTTTCTTTTTATTTAATCTTATTGTTAATCTATGTTTCCTCAAACCTTGTGACACTTAGGTCACAGATTAAAACAGTACAGATTCAACCATTCCACCTGCACTGTGACATAGGGAACATTATGAACACTGGTCAACAGTATAAAAGTCCGTTGGTACATTTAGTATACAAAAATGGTAGAAAAAAAGTGAGTTGAGGTTTTAATTTAACCTTTTGTGAGTTGCGAAAAACACACAAACAATGTTCCTGTGTGCATTTCACTGATTTGAAATTGCAAATTAAGCCTGTCTATTCAATCTTTTTTGCTTTAAACATTGCATATGGATCTTCGTATGTATTAGAAACCTTAGCAATATTCATTTTCACCATCGTGATTGTCCATTTTAGGTTTTGAACCCTAACTTGCATGTTGTTTTTGATTTTTAAATTACAAAACTGATTTAAATTACTTGTAATCTTATTTAATTCTTGTCTTTTACTTATGTATTTGTCATATTTGGATCAGTAATTGATCTCAATTGATCATTCGTTACAAAATTAGTGATTGCAGTTAAATAGTACTATATTAGTTTGCATATAATCTGTTCCAAAAAATGGGCATGCATCCACTAAAATAAGAAATGTTGCAATTAAAGAAAAGAAAATTCATTGTTGAAGACGAGGGGTCCTCCTCATCTGAAAAGACTTCATCTCCATCTCTAGCACAACAAATTGTTCTTTCATTGCATAGTACTTGATCCTCTGTGGTCTCTCAAACAGTAGCTCCAAACGCCAACCTTCAATTTCATTACTACAATCTTTACTCGGCCAAAATGATTTCATCGTGAATATTGAAAGTCTCATTTGAAAACATCAATGCATTTGACAACGACCACCGGTTCATTTTCTAGTTTAGCAAAATAGGGTGGTTTGCAAGGCTTAAAAAAAAGATTTTTGCAATTTTGTTTCCCCAGCCCCCTTTCTCCTTCCACCAACCTTTTTTTTTTTTTTGAAATGGTTTGATATTAAGGGCATGTGGGAACAATCTTTCAAATCTCTTAGGGGGAAAGTCTATTTGAGGACACTCAAATAACTATACTTAGGTCTCCATGAGATCATTTGTTGTTGAATCTCCTTGAAAGGAAAATTGCAATAAATTATGTTAAAGGTAGAGTTATGCAACAATATGTTTGACTCTTTCTTTACTATAAATCCTCACTTCTCTTATGAGTATTTCCTACCCACTTTTATTAAAATTTTTTAAAATTGTAATATAAGTGAATCACCATTGCGGTAAAGAATAAAGACAATGACTTTGTTTAGGTTCTATTTATAAAAGCTTTCACAAGGCTAATTGCATAATCATGAAGATCCTAGAAACAAATCAATTAGGGAAGATGCAAACAAATGGATGGTCTGTTAATGAATTTCCTATTTTTGTGAGTCAAAACTTGTGAATAGAAAAGTGTGTTTTAGTGGTTATGCTTTTGTTCAAGTTTAAGGTGATTAAGTATACTTGGGAGCTAATGTAGAACATGGAATGTGACATTTAGGAGGTTCCCAATAGCGCTTGAGATCCCATGGAAAAAAAAACACCTATAAAGTTCCAAGTTTCCTTGGGAAGTTCTAACTAAAGACTTGATAAATTCAAGGCAAGATCAAGATGAAGACATGAAATTTGAAGAGTTAATGCTATTGAAGATCATCAGAGCAAACTTTCAAAGAGCCTTAGAGATCACATGGACTTTTAGGTGGGCAATGCCAACTTTTTTATGACATCCTAGTCAGAGGTGGACATCCCAACCAAAAAGCGGATGTCCCAGTCCCAAGGTGGATGTTCTAGATTCAATGTAGATGTCCTAGTAAAAGAGTAGATGAAGTCCTGAAGGCATCTTTCATCTAGGGTTGTCTAGTAGAGTGAACGTGCATGCCCAATGGTGAACATGTCATCATAGACTACTTAGATGATAGGGTGGATGATGAGACGCGATTTGCATGAGCCACGATATCGCGTCATCCCCTGTGATGTCGCGTACGTGATATCACGGTCCGCCGCCATATCTATAAATAAGAGGCGACACTCCCCTTATTTCCCATCCTGAGTTAGAAGTAGGGAAACTCTGGCAGTTTGATCACTCCAGAGATAGAATATTTTCCATGTGCCCACAGTAGGAGTCCTAAAAGTGAACGGATCTTTATTCGAGCAACATTGTACCTGAACACAAGTTGTGTACACTAATAAAGACGAGCTTCTTGGATAAACCTTGCAGTGCATGGAATAGGATTTTATTTATTATTTTCTCTCTCACCCTTAAACTCCTAGAATGCAAAATGAGTACGACTTGATTACGAGTATCTAAGGATGTGTACGGATAGTCAAGGAATCAGCTACTCATCGCATGTGGTATGAGTACGACTTGATTACGAGCATCTAGTGTGACTACTTGGTAACCCAATGGCATATTCAGGATCTGCGCTTGGTAATCCCAGTGGTAGTCCTAGATGTGTACGGTTAGTCNGAATGGATGCTGATGCTAGTTAATTTAGACTTAGTTCATTAGTTAGAGTTAGTTAGTTTCTCAACCCTTCACCTTGATAGCATAGGATAAAAACATAAAAGACCATAAAAATCATATACCTCAGACTTACTTAACCATACATCGTGACAACCACAAGTAAGTTTGGGAAGACAACGAATGATTATCCCCAAGTGTTCCATAGGGTGTGTAGGCACTTAGTCTTCGGAGTTCGACCGGATCGCGCATGCTACACTCATTTTGTATGGTTGAGTGTAGGGGTACCTCGCCACTCATCATTGGCGCCATTGCCAGGGACTAAGTGTTTGTGCGTTGAATAGAACATAAAGGATATCACTCACATCGTTGGGAGCCCAAACGAACCTTCGGGTTAATTGTACTGTCTGAAATCGTCGGTGCAAGGTTGGAATGGGACGAGCACCGCGGGATCTGTAGACGAGCACAGAAGACTCTACCTTCGCTTGAGGGTGAGGTGGAATTGACGAATGATGAGACGCGGTTTACACTAGGCCGCGATATTGCGGCCGACGCG
>MNCI01005092.1:61149-87188 GCA_015680685.1 Gnetum montanum | reverse complement strand
TCACATACCTCAGACTTGCTTAACCATACACCGTGACACTTACAAGCAAGCCTGGGAAGACAACGAACGATTAACCCCAAGTGTTTCTTGTGGCGTTAAGGCATTTAGTCTGCGGAGTTCGACCGGATCGCGTGTGTACGCTCGTTTCATATGGTGGAGTGTAGGGGTACCTCGCCACTCATCAACGAAGGTAGAGTACCTTGGATGGTTCGCAAGCGGATCAGACAAGGATTTACCCAACATATACCAATGTGCAATACGTTGAGTTATGCATAAACAACGTGATAAACGTAAACCAGAACATAAACATGCAAGGAAACAAACACAGAAGAAAACGAGAATGGATGAAAACTGTAACAAATCTTAACCGGAAATGAAACAACTTTATTGCAAAATGGAGATTACAATGCACTGGTCTGAACGTAGTTGTGAATTTGGCACAAGGCGGACGAAAATCCCTGGTGATGCGGAGGGATGATGGTATGCTGGTTTGGACTGTAGGCATAGCGTGAAGGCTGTATGGTCAGCGTGCAGGGTAGAAGTCCAACATGCAGGGTTCTTGTCCAGATTTCCTAAGTCTCCTCGGTTCCAGTTTTTTTTTGTCTCCCTTTTGTCCAGAACTTGCCAACCCCGATCTAGTGAAAAATTGGGGTTTTGATGAGGTTTTAGATGTTGGATTCAGATCTGGAAGGGTATGAGTGGTCGTGGATGAGAGAATTTTGGGTTGGATGACATGTGGTTGCGTTGCCCAAGTGCAAAGAATATTACAACTGTACAGTGTGCTGCATGCCAACGTGTACATGCTGGACGTGTGAACTCAGCATACAGACTTGCCTAATACAAAGGAATTGAACTTTACAAATGAGCATACTGTTATAATAGAAAATCTTGAACTTGGCCCTTGAATTTGAGCTCTGGTATCATGAGGATGTTGCCTGTGGATTTTCAGCTTATTTGGACTTGATTTAACCTGGTTTTGGGAGGCCTCGACTGGTATAGGCTGTGCTGCACGCTGGGCGTACACGCTAGGCGTGCAGGTCAGCGTGGAGGTTTGCTGAATTGCTTGATCGACCTCACTTTTGGTGGTGCATGTTGGGCTTGTAGGCCAGTGTGTGAGGCCATAAATGATACTTTTGACACCCACAATAGAATTTTTCGAAGCCTTGCCCTTGGTGCCACACGCTGGGCGTGCACGCTGGGCATACATGCTGGGCGTGTGTGTAGACAGGAAATGACCCGTTTGGTGCCCAAAATTTGATTGTTAGGAACTTGAGACCTACCTGGGGCCTTAGGGAAGGTCATGGGGGGTCCAGACTTTCGATTCTGGCCCATTTTGATGAGTTTTTGAGACTCAAAAGTTGCTGCACACTAGGCCATACGCTGGGCATGTATAGGCCAATGTACAGGATGCATACTTAGTGAAAACCAAGTATTTTGAGCTAAAAATTTGCTAGGTTTGATGCCAGATGTCACTGTAGTCTTCTGTGGTCCCAGGGAACCATTTCTTGCTCAGTTTGACTCCGTTTGAAGCTGTCTGTGAGGTCCTCAAGCTTCAGTCATGCTGGGGAGCATCATGACTTAGCTTGATTCTTGTCAAAGAAGTACTAAGCTCAGAATTTTGTGGTGTTTCATTGGTCCCTCTTTGTTGGGGCTTGGAGGAATTGACCCAAGAAGCATCAACAAAGAAGTAAAAAACACCACAAGAAACTTGGTAGAAATATTGTCCTTTGACACTTGGCCAGATGTCATCGCACCGTGTTCAGTAGTACATGTGATTCGGGAAATGAAGTTTTTAGCTGGATAGGGAAATGAAAATTGTGGGGATTGGGAACTAATCAAGGGATTGTGCATGGTGTAGGGAATGCTCTGGTGTATATACGTGTCATGTTGATCCTTATCAATAGCCATTGTCTAGCAGACTTGGGACCAAGACATGAGGTGTATGTCCTTTGGCGAAAAAAGACTCTTGTTTAGTGTTGAAGAGGACTTGTTGGCACAACCAAAGCCACGTGATGATGTGTTGCATTTTTTTGGAGGAATAGGGCCTCTATTGAATGTTAAAGGGGACCTATTGGTGGAGAGCCAAAGTCACGCAATGAGATGTTACTTGGGCATTTGAGACGTGAGTACTTGTTTCCAAGACAATTGCCTTCCCACCTGGGGCTTTCATGGGAAGTGCCAAGGGTCTTGTGTTTCTTTTTGGCTTTTTTGCTCTTTGCTCTTTTGCCCCCTTTTTTTTGATCCTGTACTCATGCTCAAGTGCCATGTTGTATGTTGCAACTACTTAAAAGTGCTGCAGCGTGCTACGATGTGCTTAATGTTTCGGGATGCACTGGGTGTGTCAGTGATGTAACTGAGTAGAGTATGTTGAGGAATAGATGAGAGATGTAAGTGGAAATGGGAATTGTACTAGTGAATGGCTTGATTAACCTTGTTACGTGTGTTAGGAACAATGTGGTACCTTGTTGCTGTGACGAAGTGCATTCTCGTATGAACACCTCTGAGTGTCATCCTGCAAACACAACTCCAAGGAGACAAGAAAACCAAGAGTGAGTGAGTAAGCTTAGATTTGAACAACAACTGAGGAAACAAAGGCACTAGATGAGATTTCAGGCACTAAATATGCATGGCAGCAATGTTGTCAAGATCAACTGATGATGAGTGAGGTAGTGGCTTTAATGGAGTTCGAATGTAGCTACAGACCCAGAGGCCAGAGATGAAGTTGCCAGTTTATAGTCGTAGCAGACTATCGTGGGTTACTTTTACGTCATAACCCATTGGATGGTGTCAGTTTAGCATCGTAGTGGACGGTGCACTACTAGTTTATAGTCTTGGCGAACTGTGAAGAGGCGAACCAATTTATAGTCTTAGCAGACTCCGGTAAACAAAACTGTGGCAGTTTAATGTCGTACCAGATGGGTGCTAGTTTATTGTCATTGCAGACGTACTATGGTGTCATTTTATCATCATAACTCTAGGACGTTCTATGGTATCAGTTTACCGTCATGATTCCAGGACGTTCTGTGGTATCAGTTTACCGTCATGATTCCAAGATGTTCTGTGGTATCAGTTTACTGTCATGATTCCAGGACGTTCTGTGGTATCAGTTTACCATCATGATTCTAGGACGTTCTATGGTATCAGTTTACCATCATGATTCTAGGACGTTCTGTGGTATCAGTTTACCGTCATGATTCCAGGACGTTCTGTGGTATCAGTTTACCATCATGATTCTAGGACATGGTGTACCTGGGATGTTCAGACATGAAATGGTTTGAGGTACAGGTGGTTCATTGGATGAGCAAGCTCGTTACTGTTCATGTCAGCTAGTTTAAATGCTTCGTTGTCATATGCTTTGGTGACCAAGTAGGGCCCTTCCCAGTTTGCTGCAAACTTGTCTACTAGTTCACGGACCACCTTAAGTATGAGGTTTCCTTCTTTGATTGGGTGCTTGTGAATGTCATGTTGATGGCGTCGTCGCTATTGTTTCTGGTACCAATCAATCTGATTGAGCACACATGTGCATTCCTCTTCCACCGAGTCCAAGTCAACGATGCGCAAGTCATTGTTTTGACCCTCATCAAGGAGTCTGGAGAGTGTGATCCTTAAGGATGGTACTTGCAACTCCAAAGGTAAAATAGCTTCCAAACCATAAACAATGCTATATGGCGTTTTACCTGTGGACGTCCGATGTGTAGTGCGATAAGCCCATAACGCGTATACTAACTGTTCGTGCCATCTTTTCTTGCTCTGCGTAAGCATCTTCTTTAGCACCAAGATGAGAATCTTGTTTGTAGCTTCAGCCTACCTGTTACTTTGAAGGTAATATGGAGATGAGAATGAATGTTTAATGCCTAAGCTGTTGCAGAAGGTTTTTGTTTCAACACTGCTGAATTGTGGTCTGTTATCAGTAATGATGGTCATTGGGATGCCAAAGCGGATCACAATGTTTTCCAGGATAAAGTTGCATAGTTGTTTTGATGCAGTCTTCCTAAGGGGGATAGCTTCTACCCATTTGGTAAAATATTTAGTTGTGGTTATGATGAAGCTATGCCCTGCCAAAGACGAGGGAGTTATTGGTCGAACGATGTGTAAACCCCATTTTTGGAAAGGCCATGTGATTTGAGCTATATGCAATTCGTTGGGTGGGACATGTATAAGGTTACCATGTTTTTGACACATATTACATGTTTTAACCTTGGAGAAGTAGTCGTACTCCATGTGTGGCCAATAGTACCCTAAATGCCTTATTTTGGTTGCCATTGCTTTGGGCGCTATGTGCCCTCTGTAGAGTCCTTCATGTACTTGCTCCACGATGGTTTGGCCATCAATGTTACTAACACACATCAACAGGATACCTTTGTAGGATCTACAACACAACGTGCCACCTACTAATGCATACTGTCGAGAACGTTTTTGTACTGCATCCTTTTGTGCATTTGTTAGATGTTGCGGTGTTTCACTGCATAGAAGATACTCTTTTATGTCATCATACCATTCTACTGTGTGTGTTGTACTAACGGATGTAATCGGTAATTCATTGGAAGTATCGGTTATGGGTTTAGTACAACTGATTATAGAACTTGGCAACGTGTGGAACATGTTTGGCGCTATGTTTAAGGCTAACGTGGAAAGTGCATTTGCAATGGTATTATCATTTCTGGACACATGTTGCACATCTATGTTTTCGAATCGCTTCAGAAAATGCTTAGTCAAATCATAGTATGGTTGTAAGTGCTGTGCTTTGCACACGTAAACGTCTGTGACTTGATTTAGAACTAACTGTGAATCACCTCTGACCACGAGTCGTGTGATGTCAGAAGCTAGTGTTGCTATGAGACCTCTAAGGAGACCTTCGTACTCTACTACATTGTTGGTACAGTGAAAATTGAAATGATAATTGAAGGGTTGGATCTCCCTGGAGGGATAGGTGATGACGGCGGTGGCACTTCCCCCTTGAGAGGTGGATGCTCCATCAAAATTCAAAATGGCCTCATAGTTATCAGGCACCATGTCTATTGTACTTACATTTTCATCAGGGAACTCTGGCTCTATTGTTGCTTGATCATGCATTGGTGATGCAATCATTTGATTGACTATAGCTTGACCTTTGATGGATGATTGGGCTATGTAATGCAAGTCAAACTCAACAATCATTACCTTCCAACGAGCTATCTTGCTTGATTCGTACATGCTATTGGTGATATATCTGAGCACATTGTCTTTACAAATGATATTTACTTGGTTACGGAAAAGATAATGTCACCACTTCTTTAAAGAGAAGATAAGGGCAAGGCATGATCTCTCCACGTCATTGTAACGTTGCTCGTGCACTACTAATGCATGGCTCAAATTGTAAATAGGAACCTCAGTCCCATCATCCTGTTTTTGGCAAAGCATAGATGTGATTGATGAATCAGTTGTGGCAAGGTAGATGTAGAATGGTTTATTGCTCTGAGGTGGATAAATTGTTGGTAATTGAGTCAATGCCGTTTTGATATTGTCAAAAGCTTCTTGACATTGTGGGGTCCATTGAAAGTGTACAGTCTTGCGTAGCAAGTGGTTCATGGGTTTCAATTTATCAGTCAATTTTTCAATGAAGCGCCTAATGAACTGCAATCTACCTTGTAGGCCTCGAAGTTCAGTAAGGTTGGTTGGTGGTTGCAAGTTTGTGATGGCCTTCACCTTATCGGGGTCTACTCGAATTCCTGCTTCTGAAACGATGAATCCAAGCATTTTGCCTAATTTGAACTCAAAGACACATTTTTTGGGTTTAGTCTAAGCTCATATTTTAAACAACGCTTAAGTACTAAGTCTAGGTCTTGTATATGCTCCTCTTGTGTCTTTGATTTAACAACTATATCGTCTACATAATCGTTGAGCGAATGAAGTATGTAATCACTAAAAATGAATATCATTGCTCTTTGATATGTGGCGCCTATGTTCTTTAAGCCAAATGGCATCATTGTATAACAAAAAGTACCCCATGGTGTCATGAAGGTCATCTTGAGCTGATGTTCTGGGTTGATTCATATCTGGTTATACCCTGAGAAGCCATCCATAAAAGACAACAGAGCGTGCCCTACAGTTGAGTCAATAAGTTGATCAATGTTTGGTAGCGGGAAGTCATCTTTTATGGTTGCGATGTTGAGGTCCATGAAGTCTATGCATAGGCAAATGCTTCCATTCTTCTTTGGGACAATAACCATGTTGGATACCCAATCAACGTAGTCAACAGCCCGAATGAAACCAGCTTGATAGAGCTTAGTAGTGTCATTGCGAACTATGAGTGCTACCTCAGGTTTGACCTTGCGTGCTTTCTGTTTCACTAGTCTTAACTTGGGATCGAGTATAATGTTGTGTTGGACAATGCGAGGATCTAGTCCAAGCATGTCATTGTAAGACCAAGCAAATGCTTTCATGTTGTCTCGAAGTACATGTTCTATATCCTTGGCAAGTTGAGGTTGTAATAGTGTGCTCAATTTTAATACCTTAACTTCACCGTCAGGCGTAGTTATGGGGGTTTCAGTTAAAGGGTCTTCAGTGATGCTATCAGCTTCTATGTCTAGAGATTTTGTCATACCTTCATAGCTGTTTAATGTTTGTTGCATTGAGGCTACAAATGCGTCATCTGTTGGTGGACCTAAGTTGATAGAATTTATGTTGACTTCTCTTGTGATCTTTCCACATGGTCCATCGATGGTCAATGGTGTGAATAGATGCTTGCAATCCATTGCGCTTGCTCCTGCCAATAAATAGGGAGCAAAGTGAGTTAGGGGGGTTGTTATGCTTTCCAAGAAATGTAACTCATGTGTACGTTTGATAGTGACTAAGGTATGTGGTGGTAGTTTATCGTCGTACCTAGACGCAAGATAGTTTAGGGCCATACCAGGCCTTTCCTATCAGTTTATAGTCATAACGGACTGATCATGGCAGTTTAGGGCCTTACCAGGATGATTGCGGTAGTTTAAGGCCTTACCGGGCCGAATGTGGCTGTTCGTTTACGATTTCTAATTGATTGTGTGATTTGTAATTGTTATTGAGTGTGAGACTGCGAGATGAAGAGTATGTACCAAGATGTTTAGTTCAATTAAAAATGAGTCAATATGAGAGGGAAGGTCCTATGCGGGTAATGTTTAACCAATTGTTGGAGTAAAATTTCCATTTTATGTTGGAGTAAAAAGACTCAAAGTGCTGATTTCAACAAGGGTGACGAGGAGCGTGAGGGCTTATAAGAGTAATTTAACATAATCGATGAGCAAGCTACTTTTGTGATTGCAGCGTGAACCCAATCATGCAACGTGAGTGTGAGTTTAATTTTGCAGCGTGAACGTGAACTTTGACTTTGCAGCGTTGGTGTGAATTTTAGGCGACAGTTTCAGCGTGAACCTCGGGCAGTAGCTTCAGTGGGAACCTTAGGCGGCAGTTTCAACGTGAACCTTGGGCCCACAGCGTCAGCGTGAACCCCAGTCGATTCACCATGACGAGGAGGTGAGGATCTGATCATAGGGGGAGAGTAGGCGAGGATTCGATGCTTTGGAGGTAGCTCAGGTGGTGGAGATCAGGATACAACGAGTTGAACAGAAGGATTCGGCATGTACATCCTGACAAAACCCTTGGCGTGCAGGGAGGACCAAAACCCTCAGCGTGAATGCGATGGGTAATGGAAAGAAAGCAAAAGACCAGGGAAGGAAGGAGCCTAGCTTGACCTTCATCGAGGAAAGCGAGGTGATGCTCCAGTGCCTGCTGAAACCCATGATCCCATCATGATCTGGATCGACGTGTCGGTAGGCCCTGATCTTCTGTCAAACTTTTTATTTTCACTTACTGTTTTTATCAATTTTCCTGATTTCGACATGTTGTGTGAGGCTTGTCTTGTTTCCGTAGCATAGATGTTAGTGTGCAAACCAATGTTAATGTTTTTCTCTTTGTGCACGATGAATTTTATGTCTAGGAGTTTTTGGTTATATGTTTGGCATGCAGGGGGGGTTAAGACGCTCGGCATGCAGGGTTTGCATGCCTATGTTTCTAGCATCAATGATCTGCACACCTCAAAAATTCCAGTGTGCAGGGTGTCCACGCTGGGCATGCCAACATGCAGGGTGTTCATGCTAGGCGTGAACTTTGAGAAATTTTCAAGTGTTGGCATCTATCGTAAAACTTCATTCTTGCGTAGCATGTTGACTCTGGTTCTTGGATACTTGCAGGGATCCCAAACCTTTCCTCCTAGTGGTAGAGCTTGTTGGAGTTCTGGCGTGGTTTGGGCCTATTGATTCTGACGAACCGGCTCCCGATATGACCATTGATCGAAATGGGGTATGGTTTAGAGCAGGTGCCAGCGAGTTCCTTGCTTTCATCTTAGAAAAATTCAGTGTGGTAATATGATCCCATCTAAGTGAACAATTAGCGCAGAGCATGCTTGAGACTATGTTACCAGGATCCTCAAATGGCATTGTGGCTTTCATGGTGGACATCGACGAGGGATTGCTTACGATTGAGGATGGTCCCTTTGGAGGACCTAGATCTACCCATCCGTTATTGCATGTATGGGACCTATTATCACGTGGCTCTCATGACATCAATAGCACCTTATTCCTGGCCGCTCGTGCGCACACCTTATTCTAGAATCCTCCTAGAACAGTGTACCGGGTAGAGAGGTAAGGTTGTTTAATTTATTGTTTCTGTTCTGATGCTTAGTGGTTGTTCAGGTTTTGACCGTCATTCCTTTGCAGGCCCCAATTTGAGAAAGAAGGAGTATGCGTAGGTGATGATGGACTTGCATTAACCCATACCGCCTTAGAGACTTTCATGGCAGGTCCCACTCTCCGTGGTGCCATGTTAGCCCAATCTAAGGGTGCAATTGTTCATTTTCACAAATGATCCTCCAGGGCATTTGCACAATGTGAGGCTCGGGGATGGCTACATGGAGATTGGTTCCATAATGGGCCAGTTTTCCCATGCGATGCTGATTTGACTTATAATGATCCTAATCCATTATTTGATGGTAAGTAATGGTATTTTTGATGCCTAACATTTGTTTGTTCTGCTACATTGTTGGTTATATTGACTCCATCGATGTTACCCTGTGCATACAATGGATGTCCCCCCTGGTGGAGTCACCATCACAACCGGGAAGACTGAGGGCACTTTGGCCATGAAATTCAGGGAGATTAGCGATGCACAACGATGGTTGCATGATAAGGCACTATCACATATTATCAGTTGTTTGAGTGACACTGGCCTCATGGAGTTATTTACGGCCCCAAGTCCTGATGTTTCTGTGACCGAGATGATTGCGATCGTTGATTCTTTCAACAAAGCTGTTACTTACTATAACACTTGCATCAAGGGAATCAAATTAGCCTTCCATTTGTCGATGGAGTTCTTTTTAGACTTCTTCGGTGTACCAGCAGCTGGGGCTAAGGTGATTTTAGATAGAGCGCAGAAGGAGATCCATGTGGTTTGTGAGTTGGAAGACTGGTTGGGTGTTCTTAAAGGTGCTAAGGGATTCCCTATGTAGGGACAATCAAAAGTAACTGAAGTCAATGAACTGTATCCCCTATTTAGAGCATGAGTGTTTCCAAAGTCCCTATTCCAAGTGAGGACTTTTTGGGTAGAATCTGCGCGTATCATGTGCATGATTCTGGAGACTGGGGTCTATTATAATTAGGCGCAGTATTTACTTTCAGGTTTCCATGGGGAGATAGTGAGGTTGCGTTCGAACATTGAGGCATAGTCCCATTTCACCTTTGCATTCTTCATCGGTTATTTGCGTTGACTAGCTAAATTTTTAGTTGTTCGTGTGGACAAAAAGTACGTGTTAAGGGATTGTGGCCAACTGTCTCGCTCATGGATTCGCTACTTATTTGAGGTGACTAAATCTCAAGATGCTCCTGAGGGGATTGACGAATCTATTTCTATTACGACAGGGGGATCATCTGGTCATTCAATCCATACACATGATAGCATAGGGTTGGAACTAGGTTATGTGCCCTACACTGCTAGGAGAGTTGATCGGGTAATCAAGGAAATCATCGGGAAGGAAAAATGCAAAGTTCAAAAACGTAAGCGCTCAAGAGAGGCTGCTCCAGCTGTAGATGAACCAAAAGTGAAATGTATACGGTTTAAAATACCTACATGGGGTAAGTAAGCCTAAGTCACTCATTTATCCTTATTTTATTATCATTATTATTATTTTTATTTTATGCGATTTTTTTGATCATTTATGCGAAACTAATGTTGAACTTATGAATGTCGTCAGAGCTGACTCCTGAAGTAAGGAGAGAGGGGTTAGCATCGATCATCGAGGAGGAAGAGGTCCCAATGAATTTGGATGAGGAGGACGAAGCGGACAACGACGAGATGGAAGTCCTTGCCCCTCTGAGGGAAGAAGCGCAAGAGCAGGAGGGAGACACCACAGAAAAGGGTCACATTGATGATTAGGATGAAGTCGACGAGTTGTTTGATGGTTTCTTCGAAGGAAGGTTAGACCTTGGTGATCCCCCGAATCTGGAAGAGGACAGAGATTTTGGTATGTTCTCCTTATTATGTTTATTTGGCTCTTGAATTGTTCTTTCTATTATTCAGAGTTTTAATTTTATGTTTTTGCTGCTACTAGGCGAAATGTTGAAACTAGGACGATTCCTAATGTCCGTTTGGAAATACCTATGATGAAGACTCCAACGGGAACGACCACCGAAGTTGACACATCTCCTAAAAATGAACCATTTACTTGGATCAAAATGCCAAGTAAAATGGATTTTGTCCTTGGTATCGTTGATGAGGTAGTTGATCGCATCCAGCAAGCTCATCCTGAAATAGGTACATATGTCTTAAGTGTTTTGAGTCCTTCGATTTTCACATTCATTTCCACCGTCCGATGTCTAATGCATGTTCTTCTCACGTGGATAGGGACTAAGCTAAAGTGGGATCCATCTGAGGCCACTTGTATTGACAGTCTACCTGCACTACCATCAGAGATTGAAAAAGTGCCAAGACAGATCTATGATGAAGTGGCAAAATGTGTTGTGTAGAATGCCAAGTCTCTTTGGACCTGTAGGCGTTCCATCGAGAAACTATGGTTGCAAATTCAGGCGGGGGAAAAGGAGATTGCCAAGCTAATAGCAGAACGAGATGATTTTAAGTCACGCTATGAGTCTGCCTTGGTAAGGTTGATGGGTGATCGTTCTTGGCGAACCTCTGAGATTACTTATACTAGGTATTGGAATTTATTGAATTACCAAGTGACTATGATTCGGGAGCTAGCAGAACAGAAAACACAAAATGATTTGTTGAATCTCAAATGTCAAGATTGGAAAGCTTTCGCGTCTAAGGTGCAAAAATGGGGTCAAGATGAAAAGATGCATAAGTATCATTATAAAAAATTATTAAAGGAGCAATCGATAGAGAAGCGTCAGCTGGAGATGTTTGTAGATGGTTTAGGCCTACAATCTTCATTTGACGCGTTTGCTAAGCACACTGTGGTAGAGATGGAGTCTCCCAAGAGGGTTATCACGACAGCTTCTGGGGAGGTTTCTATGGGTGAGTTTCCTCTTAAACATCCCACTTGGTTTGCAGTGGACAAAGGGAAGGCCTTAGCCAACATTGATCTGGGTCTCGATGGAACCGACTAGGCAAGTGTCCCTGAAAAGGAAATCCTTCGTCGATTGGAGTTTGTTCTACGAGAATCTTCTCTGGTAAGTCGTTGAGACTTGTCAATTTTTTTTATTAGTTTTTAGCATAAAATGTCATCTTTATTTGTTAATTATTTTCTTTTACCTTTTACAGAGTCACGAGGATGACAGTGGCCAGGAAGGTGGCCCCAGTGGAGTGGGGCAAGATGATATGGAGGAGTCTGAAGATCAAGCTCCTCTTGGATTTGATGCCTAGTTTCGATTTGATGTTTTTTTGGCGTGATTATGTATACGAACTTTGTATTGTGTGGGGACATTGTGCTAAGTTGTAATTTGACTTTGATACATTTATACAATTTTTCAGTTGAGTTTTCGGTTATTCATTTTTTTTCTTTTTGTTGTTTGAATTTTGAGTTTGTTTGAACATTGATACGCGTAGATTTGAAGTGAAAATATTTTTGTTCTTTTGGGATTGAATGTAAACATGATGCAGTAGTGTAAAATGTTTTTGTTCATTTTGTTGTTTAAGTGTAATGCACGAAGTAGGAATGTAATTGTAATTGAAGCATAATCATGTAAAAGGGGGAATATGAAGGGAAAATGTAACTGATAACACAACAATGTAAGCATAAATTTGAACAGTAAACTTGAATTGAGAGAAAACAAATATAAGGAAATGCTCTAGCTTAAGGCCATTTCGGGCCATGTGTAAGCAAGAGAAGTTTCATGGTGATACTGGTGGGTAACCGGCCATTTCTGGCCGTGGCTAGTTTTATGTTGTTGCGAACATGTGATAGTTTAACGTCATTTCGAACAATGAATGTAGTTTAGCGGTTTAGTAATTTTTTGAGTTTTCTTAATTTAACATTCAGATTTGCGTTAATAGGTATGATTCTGTACTCAGCATCCCCTTCGCTGATCACGTTGAACGGTAATTCAGCCCAAGGGACGTCTGATGGAACTGGCTCCGTGTTGGTGTCTTCTAGTGTTTCCGCATGCACAGTAGTTTCTATGTTTGTTGCAGTTTCTAGGTTAGGCGGTGTATGTACAGTTTCAGGTTTGGGTGTTTCTATACTAGGCAAAGTTTCTTTTATGTCTGATGGATCATTATTTCCTGGTTGCATGCAACTTTCTTTCTTCTTTGTGTCATCCTATTTAAGCTCTTCAAACTTAACCTCTGAGCCTTGGTTTGTATCCGTATGTGATGATATGGTAGGTGTAGTAGCTTCCCCATGTATAATGATTTCACCACCTTCATAAGGCAAGTGGATCTCTTGGTGTATGAGGGAAGAGACTGCTTTGAGTTGGGCTAGCTAGGGTCTTCCTAATATTAAATTGAACCCTGGTATTTCGTCGATGACAACAAAGTTAGCAAACGTGGGGAAACGATCCCCTGCTATGAAGTCCAAATTTATGGTGCCTTTTACTACTACACGTGATCCACTAAACGATTTTAAACATGTGGTGGAGGTTGGTCTAATTAGTTCCGTAAGCCCTAATTGTTCAATGATGGGATATGGTACTACGTTTGTGGCGGCTCTGTCATCTACATGCACATAGGTGCAGTTGTCACTTGTCTTGTTTTCTCATTAATTTTGATGTTGTTATGGAAGCCTAGTGATTTAGAAGTCGACCCTTGAGGCGAATACATTACCACATGAATGGAAAGTTCATAAAGAGGTAAGTCTTCATTTACTGGGATTGATGTCATCATACGTACTAGGGCTTTGCGATGAGTTTTAGAAGTTAACATCAGGTCATATAGGCTTAATGAATGTTTTTTTGTTTAAGTGCCTACGTAACCTGTGTTAGGGTTGTTGTTAAATCTTTACCATTAGGTGTATGCTTGCTAGTGGTTACTTGGTCCATCGGGCCCAACAGTTTTATCTCATGTGTAGCTGGTTTGATGTTTTCTTCCGTAAACATTGATATGGATGTATCATGTATTCCTAATGATTATCCCTTATAACTTGTGTTCGGTTCGTTATTAGGTGATGTCATGGGTACTGCATTTAATGGAGTAGGCTTGGGGGGTCCTAAGGCAAGCCGTTGATGTTCTTTCTCCAAGCGTTCCCGTGTGAGCCTGTTTGCCAGGCGTTACAGCCTGTGGCATGGGGGAATAGTTGGTTTCTGAACATCAGGTTGCTTTGGAACCCATATGACGTATGGAGTAGGACGGGGTTGTGATTGGACGGTTGAAGGTGGTGGAGTGTCAGGCTGCCTAGGCACCCTAACAACATACAGGGTCGATCTATTTTGTGTTTGCGGAGTGGAAGGTTGATGGTTATCAGGATGTTTGGGTATCCTGACAACATATGGAGTTGGTCTAGTTGGGGGCTATGCCTTCGTAGTTGCAACCGCGGGTGGCACCCGGACTACATAGGGAGTGGGCCGGGTAGGAGGTTGTGTGTTTGCGGTAGTAGCGGTAGGCGGTACACGCACTACGTATGGTTTAGCTTGTGGTGGTATGGTAGAGGCTGCCACTGCGGGAGGTACCCGGATGACACAAGGTCTTTGCGGGGTAGGCGGGTTATATGGAGGGTATGATGATTGAGGTACGGGTGTTTGTGCAGTGGGAGGAAGACAGACTACAAAGGGTCTCCTAGGTGTTTGTTGTTCATCATCTAAATAAATGGTGTTAATCCTAGGTGCTTCTTGTTCATTGTCTAAGTAGATAGTGTTAATTACGTATGGTGCTTCCTTAGTATTTAGGGGATATTTATATATTCCCATGGACTGGTTTTGTGGTTTGACTGGGTTGGCCTCATCAAAAGTGATCTCACCTCCGTCAATCATTCATTGAATGTCTTGTTTTAAGGTGAAACAGTAGTCAGTGCCATGCCCATTACGTTGATGGTACTCACAAAAGCAATCTACTCTAAAGCCTCTTGGAACTGGGGGTTCATCCGGTGTCGCCAAGCTTGGGTTCTCGACCAATTAGTAGAATCGATCGTGTCTTTGAATTGCCACAGGGGACAATTGTTTATGTTTCGTTAGCCTGACCTTCAAGAGTTGGTCAAATAATTGTGAAGGTTTTCATGGGCAATGGTGTATATTGAGAGGGGTCTCTCCTCTCAAAGTTTCTCGAATGACCTGGTGTAGCATTTTGTGATGTGGACTGTCTGGGTGTAGCAGTGGGAGTGGGTCTAGTATAGCTAGTAGGGGCGGTAGGTGGTTTACCTTGTTGTTTCGTACTTGTCTGTTGAGTTTCTGCTACTACTGCTACTGTCACCTTAGCCTTTTCTTTGTCTTTCTTAGTATGTTGATTTTTAAAGGCTAAGTAAGTAGGGTCATGGCTATTTTGGGCCGTCTCTTCAATATTCTTTATTTGTACAAAAGCTTTGCTAAGGGTGCGTGTGTTAAGATAGTATAGTTTGGACTTTACAAAATCATTAACAGCCCCCTTTAGAATAGTGAGGAGATAAGTCTCTGGGATTGACTCATGGAGCTCATTGAGGGCAGCACTCCACCGTTGAATAAATTTTTGAACAAGTTCAAGTGGTGCTTGCTTGAATTGTATGAGGCTGTCAAGTGTTGCTTCAGGCTTCAAGTTATACTTGAACTTGGTAACGAACTGGTGTAATAAATCTTCCAAAGAAGATATGGAATTTCGGGGCAAAGCCCGATACCAGTCAAGTGCTCTCCCTGTGAGGGACATGGGGAACACTCGCAAGATGGCATGTGGCCATGCTTGAAGCAACATGTACTCTAGTATAAACGTTACGAGATGGGCATTAGGGTCTATTTCCCCATTGTATTTAGTTAACATGGATAAGGAAACACCCTTAGGTAATGTTAGAGGTGGAACCGAAAAGCTAAAAGGGTCATCCTGATAGAAATCTACTATCTTAAGCTCTTCGTCGGTAGCTGTTTTGAGGTGCTTGACCTCATTAGTTAGCTCTTGCATCAATTTTTTGGCTTCAGCCTAGTCTTGGGCCCTAGGTGAGATGGCAGATTGGTTATGTTATGTAGTATACAAGTTAGATTGTTGTACGGTGGGCAGGAAAGAGGAAAGTTTAGTGGTCGGAGGTTATGCTTATGGAATATTCATGGTAGGTGCTACTAGGGGTGGCATATTGTAAGGAAAGGGTTGTTGTTGTTGTTGTACTTGAGGGATGTTCATGGGTGGATTTGTGGGAGGTGGTATGTTGTGAAGGGATTGATGTGGTTGCATACCAGTCACAGCCCACTGTTTAGGCATGATTTGTGAGGGAACACCCTGAACTTGTTGAGTTGTGGTGATGAAGGATGCTCCTTGGGTTTGAATTCGTGGTATATAGTGAGTGGATGTAGAAGCCGTTATCACAGATGGCATCCCAGTCACTTGGGGTGGGAATGTCACTCCTACATTAGCTTGAGGCGGGTGTTGTTGGGGTTGTATTTGTAAAAGAGGGGATAACATGGTAACAGGAGGAATAGTGGTGATGGGTATATTGAATTGAGTATCGGTCATCGGGAGAGTGGGAACAAGAGTGGATGGTTCCTGCTGAGGCACATGTGCTTGAGTGATTTTAAATGAATGGAGAGACATAGTCTCCCCTGTGAAGGGATGAAATAACGGGTTCGCATAAGTGTGCAGACTGAGAGTATGGTACGAATCCTCATGTTTAGACTGCGTCGCAAAGTCATCCTCCTCTTCTAATTGAGGATTTACTATGGATTGGTCTTGAGATTGACTTCTTACTAGGAGGAGCTGTGAATTGAGCTCAGAGTAGTGCTCTGGAAGAGGGATGATGTCATATGGGGAGGGGATGAACTCATGTCCTCCCTTATGAACCAGTTCATACTGTTTCTTGGCCTCCAGTTTAGTTTGATCTACTGCCAAGCCAGCTTCGATATTCACACATATGAAGTTATAATGTTTTTATGTTATGATATTAAATGATGGATTCTTCCCTTGCAGTCTGAGAGATCGGCGAGGTCCTCCCTGGGGATTGACCTCACCGTGGGCCCCTATGGGTTGCATAATGGGTATCGGCATTGTTGTGGGGCCAATGGTGTCTGGAATGGACTTGGTTGAAACGTTGGTGTGGGTAGTATTCATGTTGAAAAGGTTGTAAGTGTAACTAGGTGGATGGGAGACAATGTCAGGGTATACAAGTGAGGATACGGCCAAGTATGAAATGAGTATACTTATCAGCGTACACCTAAGTTGGTAGCGTGTAGCTTGTTTACACAGTGTATGGACTGGTTCCCAGTGTACAGGCTTCAATGACCAGCATACAGAAGTTGGTCACGGCATGTAAACTAGGCTCACGGCATGCATACTACAATCATCAGCGTAAAGCCAGAGTGGTCAGGGTGTTGCAAGTAGTTTTAGTGTGTAGATAGGGTCTACAACATGCAGGTAAGCTAGGTAGCATGTAGATAGGGTCTACAGCATGCAGGTAAACTGGGTAGTGTGTAGACAGGGTCTACAACGTGTAGGTAAGCTGGGCAGCATGTAGATAGGGTCTACAGCATGTAGGTAAGCTGGGTAGCATGTAGACGTTGAGATTGCTGCGGAACAGGATGCAGATTCAGGGAGTTGCAAAATCAGAGTTATGCAGATGAAGTGTAAATCTGAGGAAACTTGGTGGTAGATCAGAAGCATAGAGAGTGGTGAATTAATGGGTCCAAAGAGATCTACGGTGGATCAGAGTAGGTTTAAGCAGTGTTCGGCCCTCCTTCTAGCACCATTTTTTGTACTGTCTAAAATCATCGATGCAAGGTTGGAATGGGACGAGCACCACGAGATCTGTGGATGAGCACAGAAGACTCTACCTTTGCTTGAGGATGAGGTGGAACTGACGAAGGTAGAGTACCTTAGGTGGTCCGCATGTGGATCAGACACGGATTTCCCCAACATATACCAATGTGCAATACGCTAGGTTATGCGTAAACAACATGATAAACGTAAACCAGAACATAAACGTGCAAGGAAACAAACACAGAAGCAAACGAGAATGGATGAAAAATGTAACAAATATTAACAGGAAATGAAACAACTTTATTGCAAAATGGAGATTACAATGCACCGGTCTGAACGTAGTTGTGAATCTGGCATAAGATGGACGAAAAGCCCCAGTGATGCGGAGGGATGATGGTATGCTAGTTTGGACTATAGGCACAACATGAAGGCTGTATGGTCAGCGTGTAGGGTAGAAGTCTAGCATGCAGGGTTCTTGTCCAGATTTCCTAAGTCTCCTCGGTTCTAGTTTTTTTGTCTCCCTTTTGTCCAAAAATTGCCAACCCCGATCTAGTGAAAAATTGGGGTTTTTATGAGGTTTTGGGCATTGGATTCGGATCTGGAAGGGTATGAGTGGCTGTGGGTGAGAGAATTTTGGGTTGGATGACATGTGGCTGCGTTGCCCAAGTGCAAAGAATATTACAACTGTACAACGTGCTGCATGCGAGCATGTACATGATGGGTGTGTGAACTCAGCGTACAGACTTGCCCAATACAAAGGAATTGAACTTTACAAACGAGCATACTGTTACAACAGAAAATATTGAACTTGGCCCTTGAATTTGAGCTCTGGTATCATGAGGATGCTACCTATGGATTTTTAGCTTATTTGGACTTGATCTGACCTAGTTTTGGGAGGCCTCGACTGGTATACGCTATGCTGCATGCTGGGCGTACATGCTTGGCATGCAGGTCAGCATGCAGGTTGGCTAAATCGCTTGATCGACCTTGCTTTTGGTGGTGCACGATGGGCTTGTAGGCTAGCGTGTGAGGCCATAAATGATACTTTTGATGCCCACAATAGAATTTTTCGAAGCCTTGCCCTTGGTGCTAGACGCTGGGTGTACACGTTGGGCATGCACACTGGGCATACACGCTGGGCGTGCACGCAGGGCGTGTGTGTAGATAGAAAATGACCCATTTGGTGCCCAAAATTTGATTGTTAGGAGCCTAAGACCTGCCTGGGGCCTTAGGGAAGGTCATGGGGAGTCCAAACCTTCGATTCTGGTCCATTTTGATGAGTTTTTGAGACTCAAAAGTTACTGCACGTTGGGCCATACGCTGGGCATGTATAGGCTAGCATACAGGATGCATACTTAGTGAAAACCGAGTATTTTGAGCTCAAAATTTGCCAGTTTTGATGCTAGATGTCATTGTTGTCTTCTGTGGATTCCAGGAAACCATTTCTTGCTCAGTTTGACTCTGTTTGAAGCTGTCTATGAGGTCCTCAAGCTTCAGTCATGCTGGGGAGCATCATGACTTAGCTTGATTCTTGTCAGAGAAGTACTAAGCTTAGAATTTTGTGGTATTTCATTAATAAAATAAGATGAAAAATTATATAACGGTGAAATAGCACACTGATAAAAATGTCTTCTTCTCATAAGAGCAACTCACCACCTAAGGACCATACACGAGACAATCGGAAACATAAAACACATAGTCGAAATCAACCAAGTCCTAAACAATACAAGATAGTTTATACTCATCCCAATGAGTATATTCCAAAATTTACCTTTATCCTCCATCAAGACAAATAGCTGCGATGGAGAGATTTGCAAGGTAACATCGTGTTATCCCTAGATCGATAAGTCTCTAACATGCTCTTCCGTGCTTTGGCACAGATAGGCATGATTGAATTATATGCTGAATATGTTGTGGAAGACTTTGATATGAGGGATTATCATCCCATAGATGCACAACGTATGAGGGACTTAAGGTAGAAGAGTCAACATACACTTCTGAAGGGCAAAGGTCCACACATCCTTAGCGAAATAGGAGATGAGGAACCCCTTATAATGGGTTCTTTAGCAAATGATGTTCCCCCTCCTAACGAAGGTGAGGAGGTTGGGTATCAGGACCTACGATCAACGATACATAACATTGGTTCTGATCCCCGTGAATGCCAACTATTCATAGAAGGAAAAACCACTCATGCTAAGGACGGGCACTTAGATTGTCATCACGATCAGGGCCGGAGTAGCAGAAGAGAAGATAGGAAACATTGTCATGGCAATGGTTCCCCTTCTTCTTCCCCTTCTTCACATCACTCACCCTCTCCTTCCACATCTGGACATAGCCATCATGGACACAATGGAGAGGATAAAGGTAGACAAAATGAGAGACCTTGACGGGAAAGTCGAGAGAGAGGACAAGGGTAAGGACGTAGGGAGAGTAGAGAATAACGCAGACATCACAGGCGTTATGAAAGAGATGATCATGATGAGCCCCTACTCACAACCCAAAGTATGCTTGATATAACGGAGGTAGTTAGGATTCCCACAAGGCATTTAAAAGATAGTTAGATCAAACGTTTAGACATGAACAATATCCCACGATTTGAAAGGGGATACAATGCAGATATGCAAAATCATTTACAGGAATTCCATGATGCCTGTGCCTTGCAGAATATAGAAAATGAGTGGCAAAAACTTAAGCTATTCCCAAGGACACTCACCAAGGAAGCAGAGAGTTGGTACCGGTCCTTAGAACTAGAAACCATCAGGATGTGGAGTATGATGCTAGAACTGTTGAACGATAAGTATCAGACGTACTCTAGAGTGTCCAATTTGCGTAAGCAGATCCAAGGCTGGAAGCAAGGTACTCATGAACCCTTGGATGTTGCCATGGCTAGCTACTACACATTGTTACATCATTTCCTGGGTCATGGGTATGCTCAGCGGGATCAACTTCACCACATCGTGGATGGGCTAAGGCATGAAACAAGAAGAACCCTTGGGACTTATGCCCAAGGGAGACTCTCAAAACTTAGAGCCCATGAGGTGCATTGCTTATGGCAGAAAGTAGCAAAAGAAGAAGGTGAGCTATGAAAAAGGAAAATTGCGGAAGAATACAACTGTGACCCCTCTCTTCGAAAGAAGGGAATGAAATTTTGTGATGAAGAGGATGAGTCATCAATCAAAGAGTTGGTGAATAGAAAAACCTTGCCGATTCAAAAGCTCACAACAAAAATAGTAGCTAAGGTAGATGATGTATGGAGTTCCTTAGATTCTAAAATTAAAACTGTCTTAAAAATTGTAGAAGAGTCTAAGGTAGAAAAAAGTAGTGACAAAGGTAAGACAAAGTGGAGAGATTTAGGCCTTGCACATAACAAGGGTAAGGGGAAAATCACTATCTCTGATGAAGTTGTGAATTCAAACATAGACGATGATGATGGATGTCAGATCTGCTACTATGACCATCCTAAGGCATGTTGTCCAATCATCTCACATCAACAAGAGTCTAGGGTGTATGCACTTAACCCGAGACTCAACAAACAGCAGACACCCCGTAGGTTACCTTAGTCCCAAGGTAACCCAAGATAGTTCCACCAACCCTTAATGTATTATCTAAGTGGAACTCCACCACAACCCATCGGACAATATCAGCAGTGGCAATACCCACAGTCATGGGGGATGCCACCGCTGAAACATCAGTACCCTGGTCGGTAGCTGATTGCTCCAAGTGACCCTATGGGTTAAGCAATCCCACAACGTCACTACCCAATTAAGGAATATCACCAGAATCTCCCTCCAAGAAGGAACACCCCACATAAATACCATCCTCTAAATCCATCTGCACCTCTCACGCCAGTAGCTCCATGACCAACTGCTCCAACAATGCCAAAGGTATTTCCCACACAACCACAACCACCTAATGTCCCGAGGGCTTCCAATCCTCAATTCATAGTTGGCCCTAACTGTTCTATGCTGAAACAACCTTTCTTTGGAGCCAACAATCCAACTAAACCCTCACCCCCACATGCGGTTGAACACTTAAATACCTCCGTACCAAATAAGGCTTCGGGACCCCCTTCAAATAAGAAATCATGTCCAATGCATACATTTATGTTAACGCATACAGTAACTGACTGGATCAAGGTTGGCCACCTTCCCAAGAAATTATCTAATCTTGGAGTTCCCTTAGTTTACCTCCAAGTTGTTGGGAATGAACCCCATAAGGCTCTCCTCGACTCAGGTTTTGGAGTCAACTTAATCTCATAAGAACTATATAAGACCTGAAACCTGCCTCCACTCAAGAAGAGCAATATTCTCTTAGAGTTGGCTAACCAGTCCATCACTATTCCTTTGGGATAGGTTGAGGACATTGTTACCGCTGTGGATGGTTGGTCATATCCAGCTAATTTCCTAGTGATCCAAATAAACAATGAAAAAGGAGATTTCCCAATTATAATGGGAAGGGCATGGCTAAATACAATCAATGCACGCCTAGGAATCTGCAATCTTTCCCTAGAAATATCCAAGAAAAATACTTTTGGGAAAATTGAGAGGAAGAGAGTTCCATGCATCGCATATAGTGACACAGGGTATTATTGCATGCAGAAATCATGGGTGATGCAGAGTTTAACATTTCTTTCATGTAATCGGTGTGCATAGGATATTGACATACAAAAGTGCCTATATGCGGCAGCCACACGACAAGAAAACACCCAGTGGTTGATGGCTGATAAAGAGAACAACTCGACAACCTACATGGAACTAGCTGAGGGAATAACTAGTGCTTACATTGAAAGCATAGACGTATTAGAACAAGTTCGTTGCCAACTTCCAACCCTTAACTCCGAAAAAATTAATTGGGAGAAGTTGGAGATTCCTGAGAAGTTTAAACAAGAACCCCTAGATTTGAAATCGTTGCCCACTGGTTTGGAATACATGACCCTTAAAAATGGAAAACTGGTAATCATCAATGCAAAGCTTGCACCCAAGAAAAAAGAAAGTTTGCTAAAGGTGATAAAAAAGTGGTCAACAACCTTTGCCTGGTCATACCCTGAACTAACCAGAATAGATCCTAGGATATGCCAGCATAGGATTTACACGGACCCCTCCATGAAACCTTGCAAGTAATCCCAGAGGCGATTGAACCTGAAGTTAAAACAAATAGTGAAAGAGGAGATAGAGCAGCTTCTCAAGGCTGGGTTCATTTACCCTATTGCTGATAGTGAGTGGGTTAGTCCTCTTGTAATTGTACCAAAAAAAGAAGGTAAGTGGAGGGTATGCATAGACTTTAGGCTACTAAATAGGGCAACATTAAAAGATCACTTTCCATTGCCATTTGTTGACCAAGTCTTGGACACTATAGCAGGACATCGCTATTACAGTTTTCTAGATGGGTATAGTGGGTACAACCAAATACGAATCGCACTAGAAGACCAAGCCAAAACAACATTCACTAGTCCTTGGGGAACGTTTGCATACAAACAAATGCCTTTTGGCTTGTGCAATGCACCTGCCACATTTCAATGATTAGTTCTAAGCATTTTTCAACAATAAATAGGTAACAAAGTAGAAGTCTTCATGGATGACTTCTCCACTTATGGGACGAGCTTTGATCAAGCCCTCGACCGGTTAGAGAAAGTATTGAAATGATGTGTTGAAACCAATCTAAAACTCAACTGGCAGAAGAGCCATTTGATGGTTC
This sequence comes from Gnetum montanum, assembly GCA_015680685.1. Classification (NCBI taxonomy): domain Eukaryota; kingdom Viridiplantae; phylum Streptophyta; class Gnetopsida; order Gnetales; family Gnetaceae; genus Gnetum; species Gnetum montanum. The sequence goes on along the minus strand of MNCI01005092.1, from coordinate 64,172 downwards.
AAGAGGGAATCATACTGGGGTATAAAATTTCACAATCAGGAATTGAGATGGATCCGGAAAAAATTAAATTCATCTAAGGAATTACCTGACAACCAGAAACTATCAAAGACATTAGGTCATTCCTTGGACACACTGGCTACTACAGGAGATTGATTGAGAACTTCTCCAAAGTCGCCAAGCTGTTGGTGGAATTAACGAAAAAAGATGCACCATTCGAATGGACCAGGGAATGTGAATGAGCATTTCAAACTCTCAAATAGAGGCTTGTGGAAACTCCCATTCTAGAAGCCCCTGATTGGTCTAGGCCATTTCATATCATGATTGACACATCTAATTATGCCTTAGGAGCTGTACTAACACAATTAGATGAAAAAAATGACCTTATTACATCCACTGTGCCAGTAAGAGTATCACCGGTGCACAATTCAACTACACGACTATGGAAAAGGAATTAATAGCTGTAGTGTTTGCACTAGATAAATTTAGGCACTATGTATTGGGCTACAAAGTATACATCCATACAGATCATAGTGTAAATAGGTTCCTTATGAACAAGCCAATGGTTAGGCCACGTATCATACGTTGGTTGGTAATTCTTCAGGAGTTCGATTTAACAATAGTAGACTACAAAGGCACCAAGAATGTAGTCGCTGAACACCTATCTCAGTTGCGTTGGGACAAAAAAGAGGATGAACATGCTGTATCTGACCATTTTCTTGATGAAACCCTCTTTGTCGATGTAGTGAATGATCAAACCATGGAAATAAATTGGTATAGTAGCATTCTTACTTATCTCATTTCCCAACAAACACCACATGGGTTGGACTTTAGGAAGAAATAAAAGTTTCTTCACAAAACCAAGTACTTCATGGAAATCTAGGGACAACTCTATAAAGTCTATCCTGATGGCTTGGTTCAATGGTGCGTGCCCGATAAGGATCAATAAAAGGTTCTCCAGGATGCTCATGAGGGCCTTTTTGGGGGTCACTATGCCAGGAGATGAATGGCTACCAAGGTCCTGCTTGCAGGATATTATTGACCAACACTATTTCAGGATGTCCATCATTTCGTCCAATCCTGTGAACACTGCCAACGTGATGGTGGAATGACTACTAGAATGGAGGGTCCACAACAATGGATCCAACCTTTGGAACCCTTCGATATCTGGGGAATAGATTTTATGGGGCCTATCACACTGATGTCCAATGGAAAAGCATACATCATCATCGCTATTAATTACTTAGCTAAATGGGCTGAAGCAGCCGCAGTAACAGACTACACATCCTCTACGGCTGCACGACTTGTACAACAAAAAATCGTAAACAAGTTTGGTGAGCCGTGTGCACTCATCTCTGATAATGGAACACATTTTATGGGTGCAACCTTTCACAAATTGATGCAATGCTTAGGGGTTAAGCATAAATTGAGCACACCTTATCATCCCCAAGCTAATGGCCAAGCCAAGGTTACTAATTAGGAGATTACCAAAATATTAACGAGAACAGTTAGCAAATTTAGGTGAGATTGGAGCACAAAACTAAACGATGCTCTCTGGGCATACCACTCCTCTTGGAAGCTTCCTACCAGCTATTCTCCCTATGAGTTAGTGTATGAGAAACTACCCAAGCTTCTCATAAAGAATGAGCTTTGTACACTATCCATGGCTTGCAACCTTCACCTAGACCTCGACCTAGCACAAAAACAATGGTTGGAAACTCTGAATGTGCTAGACGAGAATAGATTGGTTGTACTATCATTAAATGAGTCACATAAGGCAAATAGTAAACAATGTTATGACTTAAGGATCTGAAGGTTTAGGTACCAACCAAGAGACAAGGTCCTTTACTGGAATCCCACGCACGTACCTCAGCGTACGAAATTTCAAACATTGTGGGAAGGATCCTATATTATTCATACAACCTTCCCCTTTGGAGCCATGATGATATACAAGCCTGAAAGCCTAGATTAAAGATTACTGGTTAATGTACAACAAACAAAACCTTTCCATGAACCTGCAACAGCCAGTACAAGTTACACCTCGACTAGCGGGCAACCTCGCTCTCTATTTCAGATCTCTTCCTTGCAATTCAGTCATGGGGGAGATGGCCACCTATGCTAACCATCTGGGGCCCTCAATTCTTTTTAATTTTTTGTTTTACGCATTTTTTTTACAAATTTCTTTAACTTCTCTTATTTTTTTTCCAACATCATTATACTTTTCCATTTTGTGTGTGTGTGTGTGTGATCCACCTTGTAAGTTTGTCACCCAATAAGTGTTCAAAATGATGGCATGAACTATTTTCGTATTGATTACTAATGTTTTCGTGTTCAAAAAAACTTCTTTCTCTCTTTCTTTCTTTCTCAGCTACTAACTAAGGCCTAATGTCATTGTAATAAGGTGTTCACCCTTGTTTTCATGAATGCCGATTTTGTCAAGTCTTTTAATGATGATCATTCACATGTCATCCCATTAGTTCCATTCCCCTCAATAATTCCATACCTTCCTGATATTATTGTAAGGAACTCAAGGATGAGTTTTCATTCAGTCATGGGGGTATGATGAGACGTGATTTGCATGAGCCGCGATATCGCATACGTGATATCACGTTGTCCCTTGCGATGTCGCGTATACGATATCACAGTCTGTTGCCATATCTATAAATAAGAGGCGGCACTCCCCTTATTTCCCATCCTGAGTTAGAAGTAGAGAATCTCTGGCAGTTTGATAACTCCAAAGATAGAATATTTTCCATGTGCCCGCAGTAGGAGTCCTAAAAGTGAACAGATCTTTATTTGAGCAACATTGTACCTGAACACAAGTTGTGTATAGCAATAAAGATGAGCTTCTTGGATAAACCTTGCAGTGCATGGAATAGGATTTTATTTATTGTTTTCTCTCTCACCCTTAAACTCCTAGAATGCAAAATGAGTACAACTTGATTACGAGCATCTAAGGATGTGTACGGATAGTCAAGGAATCAGCTGCTCATCGCATGCGGTATGAGTACGACTTGATTACGAGC
>MNCI01005092.1:42508-61003 GCA_015680685.1 Gnetum montanum | reverse complement strand
AATTTAGACTTAGTCATTAGTTAGAGTTAGTTAGTTTCTCAACCCTTCACCTCGATAGCATAGAAGAAAAACATAAAAGACCATAAAAATCATACACCTCGGACTTACTTAACCATACACTGTGACAACCACAAGTAAGTCTGGGAAGACAATGAATGATTAACCCCAAGTGTTCCATGGGGTGTGTAGGCACTTAGTCTGTGGAGTTCGACCGGATCACGTGTGCTACGCTCGTTTCATATGGTTGAGTGTAGGGGTACCTCGCCACTCATCAGTGGACATTCCACCAAGATCTAAAGATCTCACCTAAATGTCAACCCTTATAGGATGGACATCCCACATAGCCATAGAACTAAATAAAAAAGTTATTTTTTCTTAACTTCAATAAGACATGGGAAAATTCTTGGGATGCAAAGATTATAAGAGAATGTGGCTAGATCTTCAAAGCATCTAGTGTAGGGACATCTCTTATGATCCCCTTGTTCTTCCCTACATGTGTGTTTTAAGCTTTGTGAATATGTCTTGCTCGGGAGTAGAGTCTTCACAGAAGATGTCTTGGATTTTGAGGAGTATTTGCCTTTGAACATGCCAAAAATAATGCCATAATCCTAGACTTGTTGGAGTAAGCATGGAAGAATAAAGAAGAAAGTGATAAACAAATAAAGAGGTTGTCTGATTAAGTAGAGATATTAGAAGAAAACATTTGTGGTAGCAACATGGTGAGGCATAACCCTCCTCCCCACACATAGTGGATAGGGAGGAATAAAGAAATGGAATTTCAAAAAGCATTGATGGAGAGGAAATGACTAGCTTTGGCCATGACTCCATCCATGACAAGCTTAAGGAACTCAGCTATAGCCTAGGAAGGCTTATGAAGGAACTAGTAAATGAATAAGAGGTGGTACAAAAGAGAGTATTAAGATCTATGACAAGAAAATAAGGAATTTTATGTAGATAAAGAAATAAAGAGTATATTCATTAAAAAAAAACTAAGTTGGAAGAATTTTTTAATGATTTTTCACAAAATGTGATAGTCACCATGTTGGCAGAAAAGTAGAGAGGTCTTGAGGAAGAATCAATAGTAGAAGAAGAGGGTGATGATATCTCCCTAGAGGAGCTAAAAGCTTTTGAAGAAGAATGTGTAGCTATTTTATTAAGGATTCCAAGTTCATCCTTTGATATGTTAGACATAGCTAATCTAAGCTTGGAGGAGATAGAACAATAAATCCTAGAGATTTATAAAGAAAATTAGGGTAAGGACTAAGACTTCTAAGTGTTTATTTTATTTTATTCCATATGAGAGACAAGATAAACTAAAATAACTCTTTTGATCTTGATTATTTATTTGTAGACCCCAGAGAAAGTAGCCCAGGGCTAGTAGCATAAGAATCCATGCTAATGTAGGTTACAAGGAGGAGGAAGAAGAAACGACTAAAGAATAAGGCTATTGAGCTAAATTCTATAGAAAATTCCCTTTTTATCTTTGTCTCTCTATGTTATTTATTTCTAATGCAAAAACTTTGTAAAGGACATCAGGTGTGCTTACATTAGTTTCAACCCCATGTTAAAAGTTTTGATGTGCATCAAAATTATGTAAGGAAAATTTCAAAGGAATAAAAGTTTTATGTTCATGTTAATTTTAACTTAGTTTTTTTTCTTCCTAGTAATGAAAATAATAAATTGACATGATATGTCAAAAGTAACAACCTCTTGTTATGTTAATGTTATCCATTAACAACAAATAAATAAAGAGAGAAAAACTTAAAGAAAATTCACTAACCATCATTACTTGATGATAATGAATAGAAGAAAATAAGTAAAAGGAAAATATTAGAATGCACTAGTCAATGTCCACCACCTAATGAAAAAAAATATGGTAAACAAAACTTGAGTATTAAAAACTAGGGATCTAAGGTTATAGTGTTTGTAATAAATTTATGAGCTTTAGAGTAAGAAGGATGAGAAGAATTTTCCTTCTTAGGTGAAGATATTTCTAGTTCAGTAAAGTCTAAGTCTATGAATTCAACATTAGAAATAGAAATGTTGCCCATGTTTTCAGAATTAGAGATAATCTTAGAGTTATTAGGTAAGTAAGGAATTGTAGGCTTACCTATAGGTTCAGGTTGAATCTTAGCCAGCTTGACACTAAGCTAATAGGAACATGTCTCTTTATCTAGATGAGAAATACTATGAATTTGCCTATCTACAGAGATTATAACCTCAAAATTATGAAGAGGTATATGTATCCCTTGATGTATAGAAGAAGAAACATCTCTATGTTGAGCTAGCTAGGGACATTCTAGTATACCAATAATACTAGGACATCCATGTATCACCGTAAAATGGTGTTAAACTACACAACATCACCTATCATGAAACGTATCCTAATGGAATCTAGAACCTCTACTCATGTATTGTTAAAGGAAATGAGATCAGTAAAGGTTTTATTAAAGATTACTTAATCCTAGAGGCCAAGATGCTTGATAACAATCCATGTGATCACATTCGATCTAATGTTGTCATCAACATGGATTAAAGAAATTGTAGCTTCTAGTGATACTTTGATGGTAATCTAAAGTGGAAGTTGATTGATATTCCTCATCTTCAAGTCAGTCTTGATGTTTTTACCATGAAAGTTTAGACTATTTGATCCATTGTAAGGAACTTGAAAAAGGGAGGATATTACCTTTTTCCAAGCAAGGATGTAACTCGAAACCACATTCTTCTTTAGAACATCATATAATGTAGGATGATGTTCTTTAGAAATTGTCATGAGGTTGTATAGGGATAAATTAGTACCTTTGGAGTGGATAATAGAGGTCATTTACTATAAGACCTTGCTATATATAAGTTGAGATGGTTGTTGAGTAGGTGCTACTATAACAAGTTGAATAGGATTAGAAGAATGCAAGAGGCCATTTGAAGATGCAACTTCTAGTTGATGTTGAAAGGTAATCTTCTTTGTTATCTTAGAAGGTTTCTTTGGGGAATCAATTTTCTTCTTCTTCTATTTATTTGAGTAAGACTCATTGGTCTTTTGACTATAGGTCAAGATCTTCACATGAGGTGAAAGAAAGGGAGATGCATGGAATGTAGTGGATGGAATAGTATTCTAAAATTCCAAATAAGATGTAGTAAGATAAGAAGTAGATGATGGTGAATGCTTGGCATAAGTAGACTGATGAGAAATATTGGTATAAATTTAGTAAGGAGGTGGTGATGAGCACTTTTCCTTAGATAATGTAGTGTAGTTAGACCAATGAATCACATAAGGCTTATGAGGTAATAGTGAGAACTGCTTAGATTGATTAAATTCAAACCAACAGATGACATAAGGCTTTTTTGATAGAGACTTACAAGCTTTATATTTAGGACTGAAGGGTAAAATTATCCTTCCATCCCCTAAGAGATTTTGAAATACCTCTAATTATTGATTATCTAGATGCATTATGGATGGATTACTTTCATCACTATCTTATCCTTATCAATGAGATCCTAGACATCACCTTTTAGATTTTTGTAGTTGTCTATATCATTTCTAGTAGTCTCATGATAATAGCAGTGCTTACAGTAGTCATACCACATAGGCACTTGAGGATCTTCTTCTTGCCGCTGAGAAGGATCCATGGCTATTAGCTATATGTGATGAAAGTTTGCTCTTGCTAATTAGAGACATGCTTCTTCTTAAGGAAAACATCCTTAAGAAGATCGTTTAGGAGTAAAGAGCATCTCATGGGTATCTTGGTGTATTGATCCTTACTCCTTCAAGGTCTAGGAAAATAAGTAGATGAGGAAGTAGTTAAGGGAGCTTTGGTTTATTCCATAGAAATAGAAGAGATACCTACAGTTTTTGGAGTAGTCTTCTCTTATTTAGCAACCTTAGAAACTTTGTTACAAAATGCCATGAACTCTTGGTTATTGCATTGAAGGGTAGTTTATTCAATGTGTCTGGTGGCTAGGAAAGCATTATTTAAAGAATGAGGCTTAGGATAATTTATCCTCTTCTGAATGTAATCAATGACAGTTGCTTCAAAGATGTATTGTAGTTAATCTTCTTCCAAATGATAAGGTAAATTTGTTGATGTTGTTGTCCATCGAGAAATGACCTTATCAATGGATTAATTTAGAGCTTTATTAGTGCCAATAAAAGACATAGCACCTATGCTTTAAGGTACATTAAACTTGAAGCATTTAATGAAGGATATGAGTAGTTGGTCTAGAGAGGTAATAAATCCATATGCTAGGAACCTATACCACTTCAAAGCTCTTTCAAATAATGAGTTGGAGAAGCATATCATCACAATGTAAGGGTAAGGAGCTAGGAGCATGCACTCATTTCTAAAAGTAACTACATGATTCATGGGATCTACGATTTCATTGTTATACTTCGTAAAGGTAGGTAGCAAAACTCCCTTAGGAAAGACTGGCAATGGATTGTAGAGTTGATGGGATCATTTAAGATCTTATCCAAGGAAATTAAAGCATTTCCTTGTAAGCTAAGCACCTTGGCCATCTTATCTTCATTACTCTGAAGATGTAACATCATGTCATTAAGTAGTTGTGGGTGTGCCCCAAGAGAATTAATAAGAGGTGCAACCATAACTTCTAGTGAAGAGGTTTGAAAAGGTGGTACATAAGGCATAGGCCCACTCAAAGTTGGGGTAGGTATACCTAAGGAAACTAGATTATATGGGTGTATAGGAAAAGAAAGCACCTGTGGATTGTGAAACTCCAAAGCGCTTTGAAGCAAGATTTGACAATGGAAAGGGTTGAAATAGAAGTAGTGGGTTGAGGCTAAGGAATAGAATAAAAATTGGTTTCAAACGTTAAAACTGATGATTAGAAGAGGGAGTGTAGATTACTGACATTATTGGATGAAAATAGTTGGTAAAGGGAAGTAGTAGTAAGAGGAATATTGAATGGTTTGGTAGAGTATAGAATAGATCTAGATGCACTACGTTAAGTAGTTGAGATATTTACATGATGAATGTAATGAGCATGGGGGTTACCTTTTCCATGTCTTCTAGTTGTTTGCTCTTCATCTTCATCTATAAGACAGATGTCCAATTCAAAAGCAACATTGCCTTTCCTTATTCTGAAAGTAACATGAGGACCAATAGGTTGATCCAAGATGGTTTTTGTCCTAGCTCCTTCAATTTGAAGATAAACTTGCTCTTGCATTTTTTCTTATTCCATAATAAAGTCTATTAGATCTTGATCCTCCTCCTCATCTAGCTCAATGGGATGATCATGATCAAGAAGAAAAGCTGGCAGATTAGTAGCCTGATGATACTCCATCATGAGTTTGAGCACATCAATAGTGAGAGTATAGTTAAGCTCTCGTTTGACATAAGCTGCCTTATAATTGGTTAAGCTAAGTCCACTTGAAAAGGCTTAATTTCTCCTAAGATCTAGTAGCTTCTAAATTTTGGAGATGCTTAAAGCAAATGATGAAGCCATAGTAGTGATCAAAGAGATTTTGTAACTTCACATGATTGTTAACTATGTTGGCTTGTCCTTGAAAATAGGTTTACCCTCAAACAAAAGAAAAAAAAAATCTTTGGTTTCTAGAAAAGCATCAAAATCATAGAATTTTAATGCAACGTTAAAAGTTTTGACGTAGCGTGTTAAAATAAGTTAGCAATAAGTAATTCAAAAAAATGATGCAGAGGTCATAGAAAAGAAATGACATGATGTTTATGCATCGATGCAAAGTTAATAGCACTTAGTGAAAATAAGTAGAAAACGTGTAGTAGAATGTCTAAAGACATAAAAATTACAGCAAAGCTAGAACAATGAACAATCTTAGAAAAAATGTTCACTTCTATGGAGGTCCTCTATTTAGCACTAAAGATGTTGTGGTAGGAATCATTGTAACAAGAAAAAACCAATACAACTTACATGAAATTGAGCCAAGCACTTCACAGCCATCAAACTATCTAGGAAAAAGTAACTTTTTTAAAAATCTTCCTCAAATCAAAAGGGAAATTGGGGATTATAGGATAAATATAGTAATTTGAATCAAATGTTATACCAACATCAGTGGGTGTCAAGAAGAAAGGGATTATGATAATGTAAAATATCTTATAAAAAAACATTTAAACATAGGGGCAATGAAAGTGTTCAAATAAACATAAAGAAATAAATATATCTATAAATGAATGTGTGAAAACCAAGAAGAAAAATGCAAATAGAATATATTTGGAGCAAAATATAGGGCAAACTAGAGACAAAAGATCCAAGAATAGGAAACCTAGATTTATAAGAAAAAATAAAGTAACCTACATGAGTGTGTTCCCAAATGTGTATAAGAGATTAGAGGCATCTAACAAGGAACTATGTTATCCTATTCTTGCTCTAATGAATGAATTGGTATGAATACAATAAGAACAAAATTAGATCTAGTAGTTAATGATTGTAGGAGGAAGATTAGATAGATGCATTGATCTGATTCTTAGTAAATCTTTGTGTGTTAAGAGGATAGCACAAAGGGAATACAATATGTCAGTATGGATGAAAGAGAGAGAAGTGAAAGAGAGTTGAAATGAATAGTAGATCTCTTGAAAGAAAAGCACTGATATGGTCTATCAAAGCTGAAATACTAGCTAGATGGTTATAAATTCCAACCCCTTATATTGAGGAGTATTCTCCTATATATATGTTGAAAATGCCTCATAGACTATGCAGGAATGCCATAGTGGATCCCATAGAATCTTCTAAAATTGTTTAGAAGGTTCTTGATAGGAGAACTAATGTAGAATATAAAGGTTGATATCATATGTTGAAAGTCTAATGCGAGACATCAAAAGTTGGAGTTGAAATATGACATTCAATGCTGAAAGAAAGTTTGATATGAGGTGTTAAAAATTTTGATGCAAGGTGTCGAAATTAATTTGATGTGGAATGTCAAAAGTTAGTGATAAAATTTGAGATTAAACATTGAAGATAAAACTAATGCTAGACATTGAAAATCTAATGCATGATGTGGAAAGTAAATTTGATGCCAAACATCAAAGCTACAAATGAAAAAATAACATTGAACGTTGAAATTTTGACACATGATGCAAACAATTAGTTTGAATATCTACCATTAAACATTAAAGATACGATTAACACATGGTGTTGAAAACTGATGTGGGACATCAAAACTAAATTCTAACATAGAATGTTGATGAGTTGAAGTAGAACTAGGATTGATGCTTGAACTAACATGGGACATCAAAACTAAGAATGAAGCTAAAATGTTATGGTCAATGACTAAAAACATCATTTTTGACAAGCTAAAGATGACTTCAAGTGCTAAAAAATTATAGAGTGTACATAAGTCTCTAACTCAAGCTAAAAAAGATAAAGTGGGTACAACAAGTGTACCAGCTTTAGTGGACACCACAAGCATTGATACTTCATTCTACTAAGATTTTTAGAGGTAGGAAGTACCAATGTTAGTGAACACCATAGGCACTACTAGTTCCTGTCAACCATCATCATCAAATTTGATGAGTTTGTCAATTGATGGAAAAATTTAGGTATTAAGATTTCACTAGATAAATTAACCTTAAATAACTATTGGTTAGCATAATTAGCACATTTTGAAATTTTACCAGATGGCTAGGTAGTGAAGAATTAAGTCATTTTTTTTGAAAGCGAGAGGTTACATGTTCAAATCTCATGTTCAAAATTTAGTAGATTTTAACCTCCTGGAAATGTTGGTGAAGTTAGATTTACCATGTGTGATCTCACAAATTAATTTTCAATTGTGTTCCTTAAACCATACCTTAAGAACCTTAGAAGTTAGATTAACATAACTTGGGCATGTAATGTTTATTTCTAATATAGAATTAGTCATCACTAACATTTTTTAGCCTTTTGGGTCCAATGGTAATGTCAGATTGATCATCTAGTTACCGAATTATTATATGATAGTTTGAATCACACCTTAGTATTGTTACCTAGATTAACTAATGATGTCTAATAATATAATGATTAACAACTAAAAAATCTAACATTTTTTACCATCTTAGACCTCAAGATTAGGCAACTAGGTTATGCATATGGATAGACCTAGGCCATTAACCCTTAGTTGATCATTAGTTACACTTTCTTAAGAGGGGTAGAAAGATCATTAACAGTCAAGAAAATGAACCCAAGTTATTACCAAACCAACATATTGAGAAGTTGGCGAATTAACTGTTGAACTAGAATTACAAGAAATATGTATACCAATTCAACTAATAACTAGATCACTTAGCAATAAACATCAACCATTATGGAGAATCATAATCTTATCCCAACAATATGTATGATACCTATAAGAATGAACAAGCTAGTAGAGAATCCAATCATGAAAATCATAACATACAATGTGCTTGTAAGGTCCCTAGTTAATGAAAGGAAACATTTGTGATGTTTACCTTAGACCTTGAACTATGATGAATACCCATACCAATGTATCCTTTCAAAGTTACAATTTTTGAATGTTTATGTTCTATGTCTATAAGAAGTATTTCCATAAGAATTCCTATACCAATTCTAATCCAATTTGAAAAAATTGGGATATGAAGGGATCTCTAAGAAAAAAGGTTATTGTAATGGTTCTTCTTTGAGTTACAAAAATTATCCTATTGTAGGAACCATAACATGGATGGTTGTGAAACCTTTTATAAAGAAGACATACTTAACTTAATACAAAGATTTGAGGATTCGATTTTGAAATTCTAGAACTTTAAGTCATGGGAAAGAAGGAATGATTAATTCTAAAGAAGTTATACAGCCTTAGCATTGGTACCTAAAATTCAATCATCAAAAAGATGTATATGTGTGATCAACACATATTTGATCACTAACCCAACATGCAGAGATGGTAGACTTTATTAAGCATCTTACTTGACTAATCATATTAAGGAAAGTTTGAAATGTAAGCTATTTCTAACTTATACTAGTCTTAATCAAGTGTCATTCATCTTCTATTAAAACTTTAATGTAAATTATGGAAGTATTATTCATCAATTACTAAAATATGGAAGAGTAAAATAACCTTTGGAAGAGGAATCTAATTTCATAAAGATGTTTCCATCAATTGATCATGTTGTTTCATTAGCCAATGGATATTCTACAAATTTCAAATCTTTAGTAAACAAGTTAAATCTAGAATTTGAAAATAAATGATGCTAATGGATAATGTCCATTAAGAACTATAATTCACTAATTACACTGCTATAATTATTGAAGATGGATTAACATCCATCTTTTTTGAGACCTTAGATCACATTCAAAATAATACTTAATTTTTTCAAGTTACTAAGTTATTAGAGTTAATTACTAAGGAAGAAGTTGAGGAGAAAGATTAAGCCCTACCATCTTGAAAAAGCCCATTTGACCGTATAGCCCATATGAAAGAATTGCAACTATATTTCTTGATCCTAAAGGTTGACATGAAATTATAATTTTCTTAACTTCTATTTCTTATTTTAGTCCTCTTTTAATTTATATTATAAATTAGGTAAGTAAACTATATTTTAGGTAATATAAGTATGAAAAATAAATTTTCCAACCTTTACTTGGTTAACCATAGATATGAGTTACACTTTGTATGACCCTAGTTAGGACTAGTGATTGGTAGTTGGTAGATCATTAATTCATTTATAGATGTTCTACTAGCTTTGGACTAATGAGATACATCATATAAATTGCAATGTAATCTAGTCATGAGCTTTGAAGATGATGTTGAGTTGATTTCCAAGAACACTCATGTATATTATTAGAAACCCATGTTGCCATGGTGAGAGATAATAAAGATATTTATAATTTTTATATATTTTATAATTATAAAGAATAAAATAAATAATAAACACATATGCATTATAATGCCTCTTAGAAACAAGTGCAATTCTTGTGTTATAATACCTCTTAGAAATAGATACAACACCACCTACAAAATGTAATAAAAATAACACATAGTCACAATCTCAATGATCTAACACCATGTTATATAATTATGATCTTGTTGGATAAGGAAAAAATTTTTGTAGCTTAACCAAATAGAAATTAAATAAATATTTTTATTTTTTTAATGTTTAAATTATCAATGATAGAATATGAAAAAACCATGAGCTTTATTCATTGTGCAAACAGTAGACTTCGCATTGACCAAACATTTACAAGATATGTAAGCAAGGTAGCACTTTGATAGAGTCTAATTGCACTTGTAAAAGTGACAACTCAAAATAGAAATAAATAAGGAAGGAAATCAACTTGCCCAAGGGAAAAAAGAGCTCTTCATAAAAACCTAGATTCCAAAAGCTCAAATAAAATCAAAGTTACGTATATGATATATGTGAAAGCTCATCCCATGTTTTATAATTTTTGTGAAGTAGCAAAAGAGGTTTTTTAACACCTAGGCATCAACAAAGATATGTCAATGCAATTCTAGATAAATTGATCACACTTTTAGAACTTTGGCCCAAACCTAGATAAGTAGGAGTTGCACTGATGCTCCCACACTAACATAGGATAGTTAGCACATCACCTACAAAATCAAACTTTATAAAATGGATCCTGGGTGAAAGCCAAAACTTGAAATTTTTTTTTGGAAGGATCATAGAACATCCAAATGAAGCTATAATCAACCTAAGAATCTTGATATCATGCATATAATCTCCAAGTATGACATAGGGGGCCAAGGTGCATCTCAAGAGATCAAGAACCTTGACTGAACATGCTAGAATATAAACATAGAATGTATGAAACACTTTCCAAATCAAGGACTTATAATAGACATACAAAATGTCACTAGATGCCTCATCATTCCTTCACAATCAAGTAAAGTTAATCCCATATATTTAATAGACAAGATACAAAAATAGGAACCAAACACATGACAAGATCAATGCAGAGGAATTACAAATGTAGAATATTAATCATGATCATGTTACAATATAAGCCACTTCACAAGGAAGTGTCAAGGGGTGGTGGCTTAAGATAAAATTACCTTGACATGCTTTCATGAAATATTAAGAAGCTAAAAGTATATGGTATTGACATATCAAATCTCTTTATCTACACCTCAAGGTTCATCACCTTGGCCTAACAAATGGATCCCTACTACACATCATTCACATCTACATCTTCTTCCATGTCATCCATATTCAATTCATCTCCTCTCAACTTCTTTGACACTTATTTGGAAGATATTTTAGGACATGCACTTAATCAAAAAAAATCAAGAGTATGATTGTCTACCTCTAGAACTCTCTCTTAAGGAAGTTCTCTCATTTACAAGTGTTGGATTTAGTGAGTGATGTTGTTCCTTCTCTTATCTCAAGATTGATAGTTTTGTTGTAGCATCATAGAACAAAGACTAATATCTCTCCATCTTCTTCCAAGTAGGTATACATAATTTCAAGTGTAATTAGCATGATGAGCTATGAAAATGATAAAAAAATAAGTGAAATCCCCAAGACATTATACTACCATTATAAAAAATAAACATAGGTACAATGATAAGTATAATCCTTGGGATCACAAGAGAAACATAATCATGACTATGAAATCAAGGTGTGCATGGTTAAGTAATAATAAGATGAAAATAATTTAAATAACCACCAAAATCATAAAGTACATACCTAAATCGATACCTTGCCCCCACAGCTAATTTACAACACATCTAGCTTAAATCACATGAATAATGCAAATAGAAAGAACAAGAAGAAGAAATATAAAATATAATTACATGAATATGACTAATGATTGAACCAAATAAGTAACAAATGTAGCAAGAAAACCAAAACATTAAAATATTATCTTTAATGACATCAAATTTCATGGGATTTGAACCATAATGCTAAATTTTCTCATTCTCATGATTCAAGAACTAGGAAAGAGTGGTATTATAAGAATAGGAGATAAATAGGATATCCCAAGGTTAAATCAACACACATAAGTAAGGTGAGGTGAATATGGATTATCATGACCAAACCTTAAAGCTTGTAGATTTGACACTCACATAAGTGGAAGACTTATCAAATGTTTTATGCCATGCAACCACCATCATCATTGGAACAAGCTTGAGCTCACTCACTCACAATGCTAAGCCTCTAAGGATTCACAATTGGGCCCTGCCCATAGTAGGAACTTGTGTTTATTGCCCTTGTGAAACCTATTAATGGGACATCCATGGATTTCCAACAACTACTGAGACATCAACATCAAATGTGAGTCTCTCCACTTGGATGATCAAATCTCATGCTCTAATTTTCTCGAGCAACTTCCTACCATGCACAATAATGGATAAGAATGGAATGGAAGATATGGAGAATGAACTATAAATAAGAGAGAGAAGGTAAAAGTGCAACATCACTAAATTTCCCAACAAGCCATTCAATTAGTTCATGGGAGTACATGAGCACATCCTACATCCTATGAGAGATTCACTCCTACATCCCTTCACCACTACTCATTCACATAGTAGGAATAGATCTCCAAGTCTTCCTTCTAAGTTTAAGATCATACTTATCACTACCAATGCCATCTAGCCTTAATTATTCCATGATCTAATCATTAGGAAAATAAAAACAAGAAAACATATCAAAAATCATCTATAAGTCAAGATTCCAGTTTGGTTTTTTCCATCCATGCATGTATAAATAATAGGTTCCATAAATTTATCTTTATCAAATAATTATTGTCAATCCTTGTAGCTATGATAACCAGTCTTTATCCTAATGATGATTACAATGTCATGATTAGAATAAAGAGATCCTCATGATTGGTATTGTCATGGTTTAGATCAAGAGTTATGATCTTAACACCAAGGAATAAATAGATTAAGGGATTGGATAAGACCAACATTTAACATTACCAAAGTTGACTAAGAGAGAGTCTTATAGGCCTTCCTGGCCATGTATAGGGATGATACAAGAGATTTTCTTGGGCTATTATATTTGAAAGTTAAGTGATCTAGGAAATAGGTTGAATATAAGAAAGGCTTGCATGTGTATTGATGTAACCACTCATTATGGTCTTTCTTGAGTGATTATAGAATCAGTTTGAGATGGTAAAAATACTAGTTTGAAATATCAATGAAGGATAGAGAAAAAATGGATGGTTGAATTCTATGGTGTGGTCATTCCATCAATCAAGACTCTATGTTGGACTCGTTTAGCTCTCTTGCATCATCATCACATCTATAACTTACACATCCATCATTGGCTTATCAGGTAAGCATTCATAAAGAACATTAATTGGTTTTCCCTATACACAAAACATACTTGAAAGAATATAAAAAATAAATATTAATTAATATTTAATATTAAAAATAAATATATCCAAAAAATCACACTAAATAAATAATAAAAAAAATTGATAGATTTATATGCTCAAAAACATGTAGACAAAATTAGAGAATGATAGATCATCAGTTTCAAAAAAGTATGTACAAAATGGCTCGCTCTATACCACCAAATCTATTACATGGAGTACTCTTTCCCAATGAACAAGTCTAAGGCTAGCACTTGAAAATGTTCTCTAAAAGAATGAGGTGATTAAGGTACTTCATAGCATTCTAGATGTTAAACATGTTGTTTAAAAGCATAATCCTCTTAGTCCCATTTCTTTAATGATAACAGTAAATAAGGGAATAAGCATGAATCCTCAATTATAGTTATGTTCTTCTTTCTCTTATGAAAATACTCTCATCTATAAGGTGATGAATTTATTACCATGGAAGGAAAATGATAGTTGTGCTACTACCCAATAACATATGATGATGGAAAATGAGGATAGTACCTTGCATTAAATAATTGGACATGTTCCCATTATTTTTGATTTAAAATTCTCTCTTGTAATGTTACAAAAGGTCATAATGAACATTGTTAGATCTATAGTTGTATCAAATATGGAAAATATTTGATATGGAAAATATTAAGAAGGCAGTGTATGAGAGATTTGATTCATAGGCTACTAAGTTTCATCATAGGAAGATGGATGACATGAGATATAACACTATCTTTTAATTTAGCACACCATAAACCTTGTTAACAACATTGGCAAGCTTTACCAAAGTCTTTTTTGTTCTTATTATTTCCTTTACAAGAGCCTCAACTATGAAATCCCATCCCTGAATGTCATGGAAAACATCAAATATACGATATATTAGACATTATGCATACAAATAAAATATACCAAATGCAAAATATATGTGATATTTGACATTATGTATAAAGGAAATAATAGGAAAAATGAAAAAAGAGAAAGAAAAGAATGCTTTATTGATATGGAATAGCATATTCAGATTGTGGTCTGAGAGTGTTCCTTGGGGCTTTCTTCTTTCGGCATTTATCCCTTAGAGGTAATCTAGCACTGCCACCATGGTTAGGTTTATAACTTGGCTAGAAGGGATGGCCAATCCACTTCCTGTCTTACTTCATCCAACTTCCTGTGACTTGCCTATGCTGGTTCCACCACTCCATGTTGGCAAGACCTCTAACCCTAGGTATAAGTGCTTGAGGTCAAACCCCCAAAGGTCACCTTGAGAGATACATCCATTATTACAACATGCCCTTTCAAGTCTTAATTACAACTACTCTTTTAGGTCTTTGTTAAGATAATAATAACAATTGTTATGAATAGGCACCACCTTCATTAGGTAGTAGCATCATTTGGGAATCGGGATGTGATAATGTACCCCCTTTAAGTTTCATTCATCCTCAAACGAGTCCACATTCTCTATCTTTTTCCAGCTCCAATGCTTTTTTTCATGATCCTATGCTCTAATAATTTGATTTCTCCTTTGCACTTGAAGTTGTTTCTTGCTTATTTTTCAAACAAGATATATGTGATAAGAATATATGGAAAATTAAATATTACTTTGTTAATACTTAGTTCATTTTTTAATATAATGACAAAAGGTGAATTAAAGATTTATCAACCACCAATCACTAGTCCTAACTAGGGTCACACAAAGTGCAATTTGTATTTGGTTATCCAAGTGAAGGTAGGGCAAATTCTTTATTCTAGAATTTTCATTACCTTAGATATTCTATTCATCTAATTGAAATATAATTTTAAAAAATGAATAAAATAATAAGATTTATCAAATAAAAGTAAGAGCCAGATACTTCCTAATCTTGATCAACCTTATGAACTAATGGGATTATATCGTCTTGTTTAGGATGGCAAGGCTTGATCTTGATTCTTCTCAACCTCTTGTTTAGAAATTAACTCTAGTAACTTGGTAACTTTGAAGAATCAAACATCATACCAAATATAATCTAGGGTCTCAATGAAGAATGTTGTTGATCCATCCTCATTAAAAATTGCAAAGCAATTGGTAAACTATAGTTCTTAATGAGTATTATCCATTAACATCATCTATTCCTAAATTCTAGAATATGATTTATCTACTAAAGATTCAAAGTAAGAAGAATATGTACTAGCTAATGGAATTGCATGCTAAATTGATGGAAACATCTTCTTCAAATTAGGTTCATCCTCCAAAGATTCCTTTACATATCCATATTTTAAGAATTGTTAAATACTACTTCCAACTTTTGCATTGAAGGCTCCATAAAGAATAAATGGAACTGGATTGGTATATCTTAGGAATAACTTATTCTTCAAACTTTCTTCTATTTGCTTAATCAAATATAATTTTTGACATAGTCTAACATTTGAACATGTTGATTTGGCAATTAAATGTGTGTTAACCATGCATACACATCTTTTTGATAACTAGATTTTTAGAATTAATGCCAAAGCTATGTGACTTTTCTAAAACCTTGAATGTTCTTTCCTTTCCATTACTTGAAGTTCTAGAATTTCAAAAATCATATTTTCTAAACTCCATTCAAATCTTTGTACCAATTCAAACTTAGCTTCTCTATAAAATATTGCATAACCATCCATGTTGTGATTTCTGCAATATGCTAATCTATATGGCTAAAAAGAAGAATTTCCACAAGAACCTTTCTGCATATAAATACCTCTAGATCTCATCTTTTCTAAGTTTGATTAAAATTGGTAAAGAAACTCTTATGAAAAGACTTCTTGTAGGCATAAAACATCAACATCCAAATATTATAATTCTTTTAAAATGTGTGGATATCAATATTTGTGCCAATCCAAAGCCCATGGTGGACATAGTGGATGTTATTTCTCACTCACTAGGGATCTTGCAAGGATGTTGTATGTTGCAAATTTCATTCTCATTCTTGGATTCTCTTCTGAATAATTTCTCTTCATGAGTATCATACTCCTAGTTGAAACAATATTTTGAGTCTCCATGTTGTTCTACCATATGATTTAATTATAAGATGAATTGATATACATCTTCTTAATCATTGAAGATCATTCTATTTCATCAATTGATTCTCCAACTAATACACCAATTGATTCATCGACTCATAATCAACTAATACTAATACAACAACTAGTTTAACTACATTATCTAATTTTAGTAATATTTAACAACATCATATAATTTTAGTAATATGTAACAATATTATTTAATTTTTAACAGCTTTTCTACCTCCCTTAAGAACACTAACTACGATAGTGTAATTAATGACATGCCATAGTGATCTTAAGACTATCTGTAAGGGTTATGCACTAAATCTTAAAGTTCAAAAGGTTGAATTTATGATATCATCAAATTATTAGGTGCTTGAATGATAAACCTAACCTCACTATTGAGTTCATAAAGGTGAAAATTGTTCAGAATGACTATTCATATGTTGAAAAAGAACATTGTATGCTCAAGCTATGGTAAAAGTAAACTTTGAGGGTCTCCAAGCA
Organism: Gnetum montanum; assembly: GCA_015680685.1. Taxonomy (NCBI): domain Eukaryota; kingdom Viridiplantae; phylum Streptophyta; class Gnetopsida; order Gnetales; family Gnetaceae; genus Gnetum; species Gnetum montanum. Next base: position 44,215 of record MNCI01005092.1, on the reverse strand, counting down.
CTATATTAAAAAAGAGGTAAAAGTAAATTTCAGGATTCCCTACGATGAATCTAACTTCACCATTGTGTTCTAAATGTTGAAAATTATAACTCTTTGTTTCATGAAAAAGGCTTCCAAAATTAAAATTTATGGCTTCTAGAGTCTAAGACCTTTGGTGTAAAAAACAAAACTTCTCAAGAGGTAACCCATCGCAGTCCTACTCTAGAATGAGCATGCTTAATTATGGAATTTTTATTGAAGTTACTACTAGCATGCCAAATTCCATTTTGAAAATTTTTTTCACACGTTTTTAATTTAATTAATGGCTTATCAATGAGAAATTTGAATTTTTTCATCATTTGATAGGAATTTTGATTTTTTTGTTAGCAAACAGAAAATTTGAATCTTCTATTTATTAATGGAGAATTTTTCCATCACGATGCAATAATGGCTATGATGGCATGCTGATGGTGGTGAACAAAAGGAATTGGTGGTCCTAGCTTTTGGATGGCTAAGTGGTGGACAATAGTGAGGTAGGGAATAGGGACAAGGAAAGCAATGCAGTGAGCAGAGATGTGCATCGGTGATGGCGGTGATGAAGTTAGTGGGGAAGGGGTTGCACTGGGCATCATGGCCTAGGCCTACACAAAGCCTTTTCAAGGCTTGTGTGGTCCCTTTTTAAGGCTTGTGTGACCCTCATTGGGGCCTGTGCATCCCATTCCTAGGCTCATGTAGCCCTATTTAGGACTGATGCAGCCCTATTTAGAGCATGCACAACCTTGTTTAGGGTCCATGCATCTCGTTATAGGTCTCACACATCTCTTTGTAAGGCTACGTGGTCTTTTTTGACATGCGTGCCTTGTACAAGGTTTTTTTTTTCAATGTTGGAGGGGGGAGGCAATGATCAGCAGTGAGGGAGGTGATGATTAGCAACATGGGAGGTGATGATCTATGGCAAGGAAGGTGATGATCAATGATAAGGGAGGTGATGATTGGTGGCGTGAGAGGTGATGATTGACAACATGAGAGGCAATGATTGATGGTAGGGTAGGTGATGATAAGCAGTGATGAGTGTAGTTGATGGGTGCAAAGGGTAACACAGAGAAATGCCAACAATAACTAGTGCAAGTTTCAAGCATGATGGTAGGAAATGACCATGGCAGGGTAGCGGCAAGTAGAATATGGGCAAGAGAGTGGTTGCAAGCACATAGCAAAGCAGTGGTAGGGGCAGGAAATGGTAGCTATGAGTCAAAGGGCACAAGCATTGCTTAATGGTCCCAATAGGGAAAGTGCAACACATGGCTATCTTTGGCTAGCCCTTGGTTAATCCCTTGGGGTTAGCCCTTAATTGCTAGCAGCTACAGCTAGTAGTAGGGCCTATTCATGGCCAGTAGCACTATCGATTGTGGTCAGTAGTAGGGTCAATCATGGCCACCAGGAGGGCTAGTTATAGCTCTACCAAGTTTTTTTAATATTTTATAATTTTTTTAAAAAATAAAACTAAGTTGGGGCTTGGGGTTGAACCCACGACCTCTTGGTCAATTTTTAAAAAATAAATAATAATATATTTTTCATTATTATTATTATTATTCAATTAAAAATATTTTGGGGCATGGGGTTGAACCCGTGATCTCCCATTTGATAAGTATTTTATCAATTTTTTAAAACCTTTTATTATTATTTTATTCCACCTTGCCTTGGTGGTTGACATGGTGGTTTGGCCAATGA
>MNCI01005092.1:6609-35426 GCA_015680685.1 Gnetum montanum | reverse complement strand
TACAAGCAAGCCTGGGAAGACAACGAACGATTAACCCCAAGTGTTTCTTGTGGCGTTAAGGCATTTAGTCTGCGGAGTTCGACCGGATCGCGCGTGTACGCTCGTTTCGTATGGTGGAGTGTAGGGGTACCTCGCCACTCATCAGTAAACAACAATTCCAAGTTGATTTCTGACACTAAAATTTTGACATTTTTTTGAAAATAATAATTTAATAGTTTAATATTATTTAATGCACATGTAACAAGAAACTTTAAACAATAATATCTCTCAAATCGTAAGTCCAATCAAGAAGAAATTTGTACCATTGGAATCGCCTTGATGAGTAGTACGCATTGGCATAGTCTTAGGGTTCAAAATTGAAGTTGATTTTTTAGGAATTAAAAGGACCAAACTACCCTATTTTGTTGAACTAACATTTCTAAGTTGACATATAGTAACTTGAAATCTTCTAGATTAATTGGATAGTGAATTTCAACAAAACAAGATTAATTTAGGTCATGGTTACTAACTTTCTTGAAAGAAATTTAACAATGACCCTAATTAATTAATAATTATAGTATTAAGATGGATAAGAGTTACATGGACTGGTGTATCATTGTCTTATCAACATCTCTTGTAATTGATAAATCTTAATGAGTGTGATTATATCTTTGTTAGTTAATGATATCCATGAAAAAATTTTGTTGGCTACTGAGATCTAGATGCCTGATTCATTGTTTGTGAAATCAATGAAAAGGTATCTTCTAACTTACATCACAGACATATAGTACATTTGATGATGATCAATGGCTTTCCCTATGTTGTAACTTCAAGCTTTATCATCAGGTTCATGTTGTAGTTGGCCCATGGTTCTGAATGGCCCTTGGGTTGTGGTTTGCTTTGATACCAATTATGACATCCTATCCCTAAATTTCATCGAAAATGGCATATATACAATATATTAGACATTATGCATACGAAGAAAATACACCAAATGTGAAATATATGCGATATTCAACATTATGAATAAAAGAAATAATATGAAAAATGCAAAAAGAGAAAGAAAATAATGCCTTATTGATGTGGAATAACATATTCAAATCATACTATGAGAGTGTTCCTTGGGGTTTTCTTCCTTTGACATTTATCCATTAAAGGCAATCCAACATTGCCACCATGGTTAGGCCTATAACCTAGCCAAAAGGGATGGCTAGTCCACTTCCTATTCCACTTCACCTAGATTCTAGTGACTTGCCTATATCAACTCTGCCACTCCATGCTAGCATAACCTCTAATCCTAGGTATAAATGCCTTAGGTCAAACCCCCAAAGGTTACCTTGAGAGAAATGTCTATTATTACAATGTGTCCTTTCTAGTCTTAATTATAACTATCCTTTCAGGTCTTTGTCAAGATAACACTAATACTTGTTATGAAAAGAAACCATTTTCATTAGGCACCAACATCATTTGGAAATGGGGATGTGACATCAACAACATTAGAAGGTTGAATCTTATATTCAATGTTATTTACATCCTTCTAAAATTAGGGATTTATATTGGCTTCCTTTACAATGGCATGCTTATACTATTCACCTTTTAATTTAGATTTGACATCCAACATAGCGGTAATTTTTAGCCACTGATCTCTTGTAGAGATCACCTATGATATACATATCCATCCTTTCAAAAGTTTGCAACCTTAGTTCTTCTACTAGGTGCATTTATTGATCATGCTTACTGAACCCATGGTTTGAACATTTATTGAGCATGCAATTATATTATTCTATGATCACATCAAATGATTCATTGGTATACTTCTTCCATGTTGCTATCTTCTTTATGAGGTTTGTAACTTGGGCATAAGATTGGAATCTAATAATAAATTTTTTAACATGTTTATTTGATAAGAAATGAATTGGATGAAAGAGCTGGATACCATGTTTTAGCATAATTAGTTAGTATGTGGGAAAAGAAGATGAAAGTTTTGTCCATTCATTATTCAACCTTTTTAGAACAAAAGAGATGATAAATGTTTGAACATGAAGCTACAGATCATCATTTAACTTCTCATTGAATGTGGGAATGTTATCTATATCAATCCTTTTGATTCTGACCTCCTCAAAGCTTTCAGGTAAAATGCAAACCACTTCATAAATTTGACATTGGTAGGTCCATGAGAATAATGACTCATGCAAGCCATCAACATCTCCATGTAAGTAAAGGTAAGACAAAGGTAGAATGTTGGATAGTTTTACATCACCATAATTATAGCTTAGATCCCACAAACAAAGATGCATGGATCTCCTTCCCCTAGAATCATATATGTTGTAGCAATAAGAGTGCCTAAGAGAAGGTGTTGCCTACTTTTTAACTTGTATGCACTTATACTCCTACTTTGCAATCATATTATGAAGCTCTTAATTTTCAAAAGTAGCATAATATGATTGTTTGGAGGACATGGATTTGTAATCTACTAAATTCTTAATGAAGCCTTGATTGAATAAAACTTCTGCGAAGGCAGCTATAACATCCCCATTCCCAAATGGTATTGTTGCATAACGAAGATGGTGTCTCTTTATACCTAATGATGGGATTATTGTAACAACCCCTAAAAGGAAAAATTGTAATTAAGACCTAAAATTATTTATTGTAATAATGGACATGTCTCTAGAGGTGACCTTTAGGGGTTTGACCTAAGGTATTTATACTTGGGCATAAGAGGTCATATTAGCATGGAGTTGTGAAGCCACTAAAGACAAGTAACGGGTGCTAGGTGAAGTGGGACAAGATGAGTCCCTTTTGGTTAGGTGATAGGCCTAACTATGGTGAAAATGCTAGATTTCCTTTAAGGGATAGATGTTGAAAGAAGATAATCCCAAGGAACTCTTAGAGCATGATCCAGATACACTATTTTGCATCAATAAAGCATTTTTTATTTTCCTTTTGCATTTTCCTTGTTAGTTTCTCTATGCATACTATCAAAGGTTACACATATGTGATGTTTTCTACATTATCTTCTTATGCATAATATCTAATATAATTTCTATTTAAAAATTTCCATGACATTCAAGAGTAGGATGCCATAGTGGAAGTTATAGCTTCTTTACATTCTTTGCAAAATCAACCATGTGCATCATGCCATCATCCTAGTTTGTCTTGATAAAATTTTATTATAATACAAGGTTCTTCTTCATTTACCATATTTTTGAAAGTAATTTGAACCACTTAGTGCTTCTACTTTAATCTATTTTCATATTCAATTCAACCATAGTTGCTTTTGTAATGTCCCATCCCTTATTAAGGGTAGAAACAAATTGTAACAACGTAATTAACCTTCAAATTCAGGGGTACATCATTATGAGGAGTTACAATTATTCATGTCTTCCTTGGGAATGGGTTTGACTTATGCCATTTAAGGTCTGGTTTAGAGGTCGTGTTGGCATGGAGTTGTAGACCTTGGAAGGTAAGTGACGAGAGCCAGGTAAAGTAGAACAAGAAGGGACTAATCACCCCTTTGGATGGATAGCCTAACTTTGGTGGTAGTGCTAGATTACCTCTAAGGATTAAGTGGCATGGAAAGATAACCTAGAGGGTGTTACAGTAATTTCTCCTATTAATAAAATTATTTTTGTTTTTCTTTCCTATTCTATAGTACCAATTATACATTTACTAGTTAATTCATTTATTAAAGTAGTATATGATATTTCTGTCATATTACTTATGAATACGATGAATGCCATAAATTAAGCAATCATGTTTTTACAACATCCAGGAATGGGATGTCACAGCTATGATCTTTTTTTTCTACAAAATTAACAACCTAAAAAAGAAAAATCATGAATGTACAAGTATTTCAAGGCAATTCATCAATGTCTTCCTTATCTACAATGCTAATAACATGGATCCTACTAGTTTTGGACCAATGGGATATACCATACAAATTGTAATGTGGTCAAGTCATAAGCTTTGAATATGATGTTGAGTGGATTGTTAAGAACACTCATGTATATTATTGCATTCAAAAAATATAGAAGATATTATAATACATATGATATAATTAAAAACCCATGTTTCCATTGTGAGAGATAAAAAGAATATTTATAATTTTATATTTTATAAATTTTATGGATTTTAGAATTAAAAAGAACAAAATAATAATAAACATGCATGCATTGCAATCCCTCTTGGGGACAAGTGTAATGCTTGTGTTACAATTCCTATTAGGAACAGGTGCAACATAACATATGAAATGTAATAAAAATGGTTCTTAGTCATAATCTTGATGACCTAAGGCCATGCCATACAATTATGACCTCCTTGGATAAGGAACTAATCATTACAACTCAATCAAATAAAAATTAAATAAATATTTTTTTCATTTATAATATTTAAGGAATCAATGGTAGAACAAGGAAAAACCATGAGCTTTATTCACTACACAAATACTAGACTTCACATCAACCAAATGGTTCTAGGCTACATAAGCAAGATAGCACTTTGATAGAGTCTAATTGCACTTTTGAAAGTGATGACTTAAAATACATACAAATAAGGAAAGAAATCAACTTACCCAAGTGAGTAAGAGCTCTTTACACAAAATTTGATTCCAAAATCTCAAATGAAATCAAAGTTATGCCAAATGTATATATGAAAGATGATCCTATCAATTTATAGGTTTTGTGAAGTAATGAAGGAGCTTCATTAGCATCTAGATGTCAATGGAGATCTACCAATGAAGTCCTAGCTAAACAGATCATACTTTGTTACAAACTTGAGTAAGTAGGTTGTGCATTTAAGGGGGTTTAGTGATGCTCCTACATTGGTGCAAGATAGTCAACACACCTCTCAAAACGACACTTTATACAATGGATCCTAGATAAAATCTAGAACTTGAGGAAGTGTGTCAAAAGGATCATAGGACATCCAAATGAAGCCAAAATCATTAGAAGGAGCTTGGAATCATGCACATAACCTCAAAGTATGACCTAGGGGCTAGGATGCATCTTGGAAGACCAAGAACCTTGATTGAACATGCTATACTACAAACATAGGATGCATGAAACACTTCCCAAATCTAGAACTTATAATAAACATACAAATTTCCGTTAGATATCTCATCATCCACCTCTTGTCATTACCTAGATACGAAGATAATTTTTTGGTAATATAAGATTTATTTTCACTCATAATTTTCTCATTTATATTTTATTTGTAGAATAAGCAAGAGAACTTTAAAATATTTAACCCTATTTCAAAAGAAAAAATCAAGGCATGAAGGAAGCACTGGAACATCGAGAAGCAACCCTAATGTGGGATCATTCAAGGATGAACGAAAGATAAGGGGGATATTTTTTTATGTTCACATTCTCAAATGGAGCCATTTCATAATAAAGATGATATCTCTTTATAAAAAATGATGTAATTATTGTAATAAGACCTAGTAGGGGCAAGTTGTAATAAAAGGGCACATTGTAATAATAGGCATGTCTCTTAAGGCAACCTTTAGAAGTTTGTTGTAAGGTATTTATTCCTAGAGATTAGAGGTTATGATGGCATGGAGTTGTAAAGTTAGTAAAGGTAAGTAATGGATGCTAGGTGAAGTAGGATAGGAAGGTAACTAGTCATCCCTTTTGACTAGGTATAGGCCTAACCATGATGGCAATGCAAAATTGCTTCTAAGGAATAGATGCAAAAGGAAGATAACCCTAAGAAACCCTCAAAGCATGATATAGATACATTATTTTCATATTAATAAATCTTTCCTTTTTTATTTTCCCTATCACATTCATTATGCATAATATCAAATGTTACATATATTTGACATTTTCCATGACATCCAAAAAAAAAGGATATCATACATTGGCATTATGTCATTTGATTATATGGGCATCTTTACATTCTTGGATTGTTGATTTGGGTTTTACATTGGCTAAGCTTTAAATTGGAAGATTTAATAATTGGAAGTTATGCCACCATTGCTACATCATTCTTTATTGAATTTGATTAATTGATTTATTCATGCTTCTCTAATCTATTAACCTATCATTGCTATATTATTTGTGTGTTCATTATTCATCTAGCACTTCATATTTCTATTATTATTATCCTAGATCTTAAGCATATTGTGTGTAGATTATATTTTTGAAATCATTATATTTATACTCTATTTAACTATTTTCTCTATTTACTCTAAGGTGCATCGATTCTCTCTAAGCAAAAATATACATTATAGCATTGAGAGATTTTCACTTGGGTGGACAAGCATTTGTTACATTGTGTTTGCCTTGAAGGGTTATGAGTATGTCCTATCTAAGCATCATAATTTGATCTCAATATTGCAAGATTCATGGGAGTCCAAGCTTGAAGTTTGTCCTATGTGGAGTATGTAGCATTTAAGAATCTACCACATAGGTGTGACATCTTGTTCCCAAATGTCATAGAAAACATCAAATATATGATATATTAGACATTATGCATATGAATAAAATACACCAAATGCAAAATCTATGTAACATTCAACATTATGCATGAAGGAAATAACAAGAAAAATGCAGAAAGAGAAAGAAAAGAATGCTTTATTGATATAGAATAGTGTATCCGAATCATGCTTTGAGAGCGTTTCTTGGGGCTTTCTTCCTTTGGAATCTATCCATTAGAGGCAATCCAGCACTATCACCATGGTTAGGCCTACAACCTAGGCAAAAGTAATGGCCAGTCCACTTCCTATCCTGCTTCATCCAACTTCACATGACTTGCCTATATCGACTCCGCCACTCCATGTTGGCATGAACTCTAAGCCCAAGTATAAATGCCTTAGGTCAAACCCCCAAAGGTTATCTCAAGAGACACGTCCATTATTACAATGCATCCTTTCGATCTTAATTACAACTATCCTTTTGGGCCTTGTTACAATAACAATAACAGTTGTTATGAAGAGGCACCATCTTTGTTATGCAACAACATCATTTGGGAATGGGGACATGACAAGTGGTATCATGGGTCATAGTTTAATTTTAGAAACATTAAAGGTGGTGGTATTTACCATGCATATTAATGAATGTGTTCCATTTGTGTTTTTTTTTTCATTATTTTAAACATTATTATTTAAGGTTGAATTTTATTTATAACTCATTGATCCTCCCTTCTAAGTAAAACAATATACAAGTGGTATCAGAGCTTGCTGATCATTTTTAGATTGATAACTCAAAAATATGAAAGGAATAAGGGAACTTACACTCTTTTGAATTTGATGTGATGTAGGTCATGCATAATGCATTGCATGTTAAGGAGGATAGAGATATAACCATTATGCAAGAGAGATCAAGATTAAATAAAAGTTGTTCGTATGATCCATTGCTAAGTAGAACTAAAAAAATACAATATGAATGACTACTTGCTCAAATAAGAGGTGAAGGATGATGATATTTAGCCTCTGAATACCAAGCTCAAAATGATTGTATAAAAATTAATATCAAATGATAAAAAATAAACTACACATCAACACTTAAGATGATTAGGATGTTAGTGTAGAAGTAGAAGATAGAGAATCATCTAATGCTAATATAGGTTGCATGACTGTCACAAGAATAGATCTAACTCAAGACTATGAGTAAACTAATTTAAACAATAAAAAGGAAGTGGGAACCATTGAGGAAAGGTATATATTTATCAAAGAAAGATTTTTAAAATTGTAGTAATTATGTTTAAAATTTAAAAGCAAACCACATGAATGTGAGTTAGCCTTTAAACATGAGTCCAACTCTTATTTAGTACTAATGAAATTGTAGCTCTTAAAGCTAATATGGGTTAGCTAATCACTTTGGATGAGCTACTTAAGATATAGGTCCAAAAAGCTTCACTTTGAATAAGAAATAAAAATATTGAATGAAATTTCTCTTTTGACAAATGAGGGTGGTAGGATAAAGAATCAAAACTTAGAGTTGAATAAGAAGCTAAATAATAAGAAGAAAATAACTAAACACTTTGCCAAAGGTAAGACATTTTGAATAAGATTCTTAGACAATGAAAAAATCCAAGGGACAAATGTGGTATTGACCATAAACCATCCACTTAAATTAGCATGAAATATCCTTCACCAAGGTGAAGTTACAAGGCTACATTTGAAAATTCTTTTTCAATGAGATTTCATAAATCCACTATGTTATTATTTCCAAAGATATGGTCATATCAAGACTTAATGATCCTTTAGAAGATCAAAATTTCAAGGAAATTCTCATTTTGACTATGAAGATAGTATGGATAGAAAATATTTACAGGTTTAACATACTAAATAATGGATGCTTAAGTTGAATTAGAAAAAGATATAGAAAATATATGTTGCACTATAACATCTCATCTATAAGTACCTCTTTCCAATTAGTATGTCCTTTGATTTGAACCCTTGATGTGTTATTTGACTAGTCTATGCTTTGTGTCGATACCTTGTACTTGGTGTGCCTTGGTTTTGATATAATATAATAATTTTGGATCTATAACTGAGGTATGCATCTTGAATTATTTTATAAGATGTATTGATATTTTTATTTCAATCATATGTGCACTAATCTCTTTGTTAGATTTTTCGGTAAGTATTAGATACTGGATGGGTCATAGCGTTCTATAATGTCATGTGGCATGCTTTGGTTGCTATGTGTTTACCATGTTTTGTAATTCTTTGATGATTAGTAATGTATATATTCTAACATTGAATTAGCTCAGTAGTTGAATTGTTAGTTATATGTATAATTGAGAATTGACTTGCAACCTCATATTAGAGATATCTTAAGAATGAATGCATAACCAACTCAACCATGCCTATATTTTTATTTATATTATTTTTTTGAAGAGTAATAGTATGGAGTAGAATCTTAGTTATCTTTTGAATCTAATACCTTGGTTAGTATGGGGAGAAGACATAGCTATTATGTAGTACCTATAGGTATCTTATTAGACAAACATTGGATATAGACCCATGTTAATGATATTATTTTATGTAATTTTAGAAATGTTTAGTGATAAATTTTCTTTTAGTTTTAGCCTTCCATTAAAATTTATACCTTTCATTAAACCTTGGCATACCCTTGGGAATACAAATACCTAGCAATCCTTTAATTAGAAATCATCCATTTTGTTCACTAACATTTGGAAGATAGAACTAAAAAGGAAGACTCAATTGAATAGGAGAATAGCTACAACCAAGCATGTGTAGTTCTCCAAATATACATAAGTACTTTTCTTTTAGGTTCCTCTCTAGATCCTACTTGGATATAATCATTGATATTTATGTCTACATAGGATTTGGAGCTTGTTTTAGGAGATCTGATTCATGCAAAGGTTTTTATTAGCAACACTATCATTCATGTACAAACATTTATTACAATGCTCACATTTTGGATTTTGAATCTAATGGTTATTGCATGATTGGATTTGAATGATGTGGATTTGGCATAATAGGTTTGGCCATGCATTTTTTCATGTGATTTGGTTTGGATCTAATTTTCTATTGTTGTGTGGTTATTTATTATGCAATTTTTTTTAGTTTTTATGTATTTTCCAAGTTATTGTTTACTGCTAAATTTATGGGTTAATTTAGCTAAGTTTTTGCATTCATTTTATAATTTTTGAACCTAATTACTCCTCCAAAGATCAACATGCAAAAGGTAAATATTTTTGTTATAGTATCATAGATCTCAAGGTATCTTTCGATGGTTGTATGGCCAACACAACTTTTCCAATGACTTGTATTAGGGATTGCAACACATGTTGTGACATTTCATACACACAATATGAAAACACTAGAATGGGAAATGGTGAAGAATAGGGTTATTCTACCTATAATGGTTTTGCATGCAAAGTTTTCACCTATTAATTTGGAGAAGAAAGAAGGAAAAACAACAATTAAAATCCATTAGGATTTTATTGGATATTTAGAATTGTATTAGTCATTGATAGTGGATTTATATCCCTAGTGTTGTAGGTAGACCATATCTTCATAAATAATTTTTAGGTAGGAAAACCATTATTGGTGATAATAAATAAGACTTAGAACTCATAAAATATTGGACTTGCACATGCAATTGATTATGTTTCTCCACCACTGAGGGTTTAGATTTGAATCTATGACTACTAATGTTTTGTATTTGCTAAAGTTATTATGAGACTTATTATAGTCAACCATTGGATAGTTTTGGTGGATCTAGCATAAAGGGAGTTAATTAGCTAATTTTAAAGGAATTTTGAGGCATCACTATCTTTCCCTATCTATGACAATGAATTCCATGCTATGTTGGCCTTTAAACAATGCAATATGAAAAAGAAGATAATAGAAGACTTAGGACTCCTTAGCCTCACTGGGTAATAGAAATCAAACTAATATTTATGGCTAATCTTGGTACTAGTAATAAGAAACTATAAATAATTATAGCTAGCACATTTTGGTTTTGGTTTAAAATTTTATTATGCACAAGGAGTATAGATCCTAATGTTAACATATTAAAACTAAGAGTGGATGTAATTTCTACAATTTTAGATTTGATTGGTGATGAAATTCAATTTATATAACTTAGCCATGTGATATTTTTTATTTTTGAGCTAGTATTTAATGTGGTATTTATGTGATTATTTGAATATTATGTTTTAGATGAAACAAACACTATGCATGACTTCTAGCTACCTAATGCTTAGTTCCAAAATCCTTAAGAAAATAGTTGTAGTTTATTTTTCCTTATCAATCTATGTTTATTTTTCCTTCTCAATCTACAAACTTACTTTCCATTATATTTTTCCTCCCAAGTGATACATATGTTTGTTATGAGAATGTAGTTAGAAAAGTTAATTCTTAGATTAGATTTCATGCATTTTTTAGGATTTATTTAAGTGGTCTACTGGATGTATTTTCTAAGCTATAATGTTGTAATGATCTTTGATTGACAACATTATGTGGAGTTTGTACTTGCCTATTTTTCATGCAAATCTAAATTTACGTATATTTATTTAAGTTGGTAACATTTACTTTGAATTTAATATTTAGATTATGATTTAATCTGATAGTGGTCCAATGCCTTGACAAAATTTGGTTACTATGTTATTTTTTTATTTCATTGTTATTATGCTTATTGACTATCTTGTATTTTGGCTTGGGTATTAGGACATTAAACTATTATTATTGGATAGGTTAGATTTTTTATGCAATGAGATATTAGCATTGCAACAGTTATATGTATTTTTTTATAGATTTTTTACCCCTTTGTCCCTATTTTATGGATGCCTACTACTTTTCACATTAAATTTTCTTGGTGTCCTTCAATTATAATAAGTTGTGTTTTATTTCTAGCCTAAGCCTAGTAAATAGGGTGTTATAAGTTGGTATTAGAGTTAAAGGTTTGATAATTACTCTCTTTTTTATGGTGTAGGAATGTTAGCAAGGAGAGTAGTTGAGACCCTAAATAGAATAAACCTTAAACTAGAAAATTGTGATGTCTCAGAAGATGAATTCATATAAGAAATTTTCACCTATTTGAGAAGTTAGAATTAGTCAAATATAGTTAGCAATGGAAAAAACAATGATACTTCAATTAATGATGGTAGAACACCAATTTGGAAAGTGCTTATGGATTCATTTAGGTGTGTGAAACTACCAACATTTGATGAACTACAACTTGGTGGTTCCAAATGTCTAACTTAATTCCATAAGCATGGAAACCATAGCTTTGGAATGATTACGAGAGATAGAAAAAGCTTTCTAACTTTTGGCTTATGCTATGGTAAAACAATCTTAACTGGTTGCTTATCAACTCAAAGGTGTGGTCAATAATTAGTAGCAAAAAACAAGGGTGACAAAAAGTTGGTAAGACATGGAAGTAAAATGGGTTGACTTTTTCATTGTGTTCAAAGAAAGGTATGTATTTAAGGAATTTATAAGGTACAAGCCTACGAAACTAGCCAACTTGGAACAAAGTAATCTTACTATTTCTGAATATGATACAAGTTTTTCTGGTCATTATAGTTTGTTCTCCACCTTTATGATAATGAAGAAGATATAACCAACCATTTCATTGAAGGACTAATTAAGCCTCTTTGTATAGCCTTGATTCCTCTTAGCTTGATAAAATATGAACTAGTACACAGTAAAGCATTGATGATGGAGAGGAGCATTGGTTTGGGTTGTAGGAAGAAGCAAGACTTTGAAAAAAGGAAGAGTCAACCTATGACCAAGTTTAAAGGATCTAAGAAAGCTAGAATTTTTGGAGGAAAAAATAATTTCAGCTAAAATATATGCTTTTCTTGCAATCAATCAAGATACCATAGGTTCAAGTATGCAAATTGTTATACATGCAACAAAGTTGGATATAAGTAGTGGGAGTGTCCATCTACAACAATCAAAATTAATACAATCAAGCCTTAACATCTAATGAGTAAGTCAAAAAAATAAGAATTGAACAAAGATGTAGGATGCAAGGAATAAATCTATGCTTTGATAAACCAACATATTGATCATCACCCAAATATAGTTTTAGACATAATAGGTAATATTTGTGAAATCCTATTCTTGATGTTTTTTGAACTTGGAGCCAGTCATTCTATCACATCCTAGAAAAACATACTTAGAAGATTAATTAAAGCTTAATCATCCATGGGTCATGATGAAGAAAACTTAACTAGTTAATAAATCTTTAGTTATCTTTAATAACTATAAAACCATATAAGCATATGAATCAACTTAGAAACTTAACAACTTAGAAATCACTTGAAAATCCACAGTAATTTATTAATGTTCATTTAGGTCTTAGTACAACATAACATTAGAGTTTAATGAAAAATCCATATTCATGGCCAAAATACAAATCTATTGAATGGTTAAAACATAACATGAAATACATACAAAAATATCTTTTATTCATAATACGTTGCTTAAGCACTAATGCTTCCATTGCTCCATTCCAATTTAGAATTTTCACCATTACCAAGAAAATATTTCTAAGCCTCCTAATTAAAATGTATATGAAACATGTGTAGGAAGGGTTAGAACACCTTCATGATAGAGGAAATCATCTTAGTACCATAAGAAATAAGCTAGAAGATGGGGCTCAAACTACAAGGCACACTATTGGAACTAACAACAATTACCAAGTAACATAACCATTAATTAATATAATTAACATTATCTGTAAGGCCTACCATTAACTCATGAGTTTTCCTAGGGTCCTATGGTATTTTTATGAGGTTCCTAGCATTGGAAACTAGAATAACTATAATACTAATACTAACTAAACTAGTTATTAAGGATTTTTTAGTGTAATACCTCACCTATGTAAGCCAAACTTCTTATATGACAACTTCTAACTATTGAGTTACATTACAGCTAGTATCAAACCTATAGTTGCCCTAGCTTCCAAATTTTTACTACTATTCTATATAAGATCTATTATTAACTGTAATGCCTCAAGGTTGATGGGCCACCTCTGAAGTTAGCCTAGATGACCAACTAGGCATTCTTATACCAGTTGCCTTACTACAAATCAATGTTGTTAATGAATCCTACTAATACTATTTGTAATGTCCCTAGGTTGAAGGCTAACTCAACCTAGATGACCAACCAATCTAATATTAACAACCTAATGGTTGTAGGTAAACCCTATTGATATTATCTACAATGCTCCTAGATTGATGATTTAGCTCTAAAGTCAACCTATATGACTGAATAACCAATATTAATAGCTTAATCATATTTTTATCTAGTTTTCAACATGTTGGATGTATCCATACATGCCTAAAATGTATGATACAATTTGTTAAATCAAGATACCATTTCCATTAGACATCATCATAATCATGCTATGCTAAAAAATGTGGAGAAAATTTTTGTAAATTTTTTCATGATCCCTAGATCCATCATGACTTGGGTTGCAATGCTTGGAGAGTCCATGAATACTACCATCATTAGCAAGAGATGATACAAGAGAAAGATGGAGTTAAAATGCATAGAAAAAATTATAGAAAATGATGAAGTATAATAAGAAAATAACAAACTAGGGTTAGATCAATAATAGAAAGGAAGCTAGTTCATCATATAAAAGAATAATAGAAATTTAGCTCTAATGAGGGTTGAGTTGTAAGAGAAACGTAGTGGAAGAAAGAACATTTACTCTACCTTGAATTATTAGTTGAAAGTAAAGCTTTTCCAAGTAAAAGTATATTCAAATCTAAAAATCACCAAGAGATTTATCACACATAGCCATGAGCAAGAGAGCAAAAGAAAGAAATACATAATTGATATTAGGAGAGCCATCATTACTAACTATTTATAGGCACAAACCCAAGGTTGAAAATTCAAAAAATAATGATTTAATTTAAATATTTGATGACATGTATCTACAAAAAGAATCTAGTAACTAACTAATGAGTTTAAGTGACTAAGAAAATATTAGAATTAACCCATATCACCCAACAGTGGATTCCTAATATTTATTATAAAATAAACAATAAATAGAATAAGAAAATATTAGAGTTAATCCATATCACCTAGTAGTAGATTATGAATATTTATGCTAAAATAAATGATAAATAGAATAAATCCAAAATATCTATTTAACATGTCTTTTAGCATTGATGAATATTAGCTTAGTTAGTCGTGTTGAAACATTAGCTTAGTCAATTACATCAAAGCATCAACGTTGATGTAGCCTTTGCTTCATTAAAACATTATCTTTGATGAAATTGTAATAAATACATATATAAGTGCATGTACCCAGTGTATTTATGACATCATTTGTTCATTTCCTTAGCAGAACTCTTATAGTTTGTTCCCATATATGTTAGAATTTTCCTCATTGAGTACCCACAATGTGAATTGAGTAGATTGTCTAGAATTTTATTCAAGTGCTTAATGTCCCTAAACATATTAAAATGATGAAAATGCAATTGAGATTTATTTTGTTCATTGCAACACTTTTTTCTTATTTTAATCATTTAAGTAAAATTTACTTTAATTATTCTTTTACTGTTCATGTACTTAGTTAAATTCTTTTGCTTCATTGTACTTAGTAAACTCATATGAGTATAACCAACTTCAAGCATAAATGTATTAACATTTGGTAATTTTAGTAATGATACTTAATATATCCAATACTGGATACATGGTAACCCAGTAATGTTTATACATGTTCAAGATGGATATGACAAGTTGGAAATGGATGCTCTATGCTTAGGCTAGAATATATTTATTTTTTTCAATTAGATTAATTAGATTAATATTTGAATGTTTTAATGTTTTTAATCTTTAAATAATAAACGCATGTGTCTTAATCATACTTAACCATACAACTTAAGACTCACATAAGTATGATTAGGAAAATAATGATTAATAACTCAATGTTCAATTCTCTAGGATATCCAATCAAAGAATTTAACCAGATTGGGCATAAATGCTTATAATCTATATGGTTGAGTATAAGGTTACTTTGCTACTCTTTATTGACATCATTTTCACAGATTGATATTAATTTTTTAGATAGTTAGGATTATTCAAGGATCATTATTAAAGCCTAAAATAATTTATTATTATTTGAAAATAATAATATTTTATTCTATGACACACTTATAATTTAAAAGATATCTTCTTGTCATAGACAAAAATCCCTATTTTCTAATGATTTAACAAGAGTATGTGATAGAACTAATAAGAAATGGAATGATGTGCCACAAAAAGTAAAGATAGTCTACCATCATCTAAATACCTATCATTTGGATTTCACTTCCATACTTTACTAGTGATAAGTCACAATATTGAACCCCCAATATTAGATCCCTGATATCAGACCTTCAATATCGGATACGCAATATCGAAGGTACCAAAGCGATATTGGACATGCAATGTTGGAGCCTGTCTCATTGCCTATAAATAAGATACCCAGACACTTGGTTTGGAGTTATTTTTTAGTCCCTTAGCCAAACTCTTGCAATTTTTCCTTTCTAGAGTCAGAATTATTTCTAAGCACTTGTAGTAGGAGTCATATAGTGAATGGATCTTTATTCGAGCATTGTGTACTTGACCACACCTTATGACTAGAAATAAAGATGAACTTTATGATAAACCTTGCAACATTTAGAATAGCTTAATTATTGTATTTCATGTTATTTACTATTATTTGATGCTTCCAATGGTTAATTAATGTTATTTCCATTGAATTATTAATCATCAATGAATTAGCACACTCAACACGACTGCTTCGAGCATATGCAGAACACTTGGTAACCTAGTAACGATTAGTGTTTGGTAATCCCAGTAGTGTTACACTGGTTTAGGATGTGTCTGGCAAGTGGGAACAGATGCTAGTGTTAGGACTAGTTAGAGAATGGTTGATTAGTTAAATCAATTAGTTACTAAATTATTTCATTTACCTATTTTAACCACCAAGAACATAAAACATAAAAACCATAAAAATCATATACCTCAAGTTTACTTAACCATATAATTGTGCCTTACAAGTAAGCTTGGGAAGACAATGATCACATAACCCATCCTTGTTCTGTGTAAGCACATAAGCACTTAATCCTTAGAGTTTGACTAGATCATGGGTGAACACTCATATTTGTATGGTTGGGTGTAGGGGTACCTAGCTGCTCATCATTGGTGTCGTTGCCGGGGATTTTGTTGTTAGTGCTCTAAGTAGAACTTAGGAAATCCTTCCATTTTTGGAAAAAACCCTTAGGGTTAGTTATCCTACAATCATCAAAAAAGAGCATTGCACATTGAATAATCAATCATGTTTCCTTCTTCTTATGATAGTGCTTTACTACCTAGGTCTGACACCATGAACAATCAGAGGTGGAGTGCACAAGATAATCTGCCAATACCCCAACAGTTTCACTTGGTATATGCTCATCCCAATGAGTATGTACTAGACTTTACCTTTATCCTCCACTAGGATGAATAGTTGTGATGACGTGATTTAGAAGGTAACATAGTGTTACCTCCTGATCGCTAAATCCTAAGCATGCTTCTTCGTGCTCTCACATGAATCAGTATGCAGCACTTACAGTTGGAGTATGTTGTGCACAAGAAAGATTTAAGAGATTATCAACCCATGGAGGCACGATGCCAAAGGGATTTGCAACAAAAGAGACATTAGAAATCCATGAAGAGGAAGTGGTCTCAGGATGTCCCGTATGTCCTAAATGAAAACAAGGGTGGTAAACCTTCCTTGGGAGGTTTTCCACAAAATGATGTTCCTCTCGTTGACTTCGATAAGGAGTTGGATATTAAAATCTTCATTCAACTATTCATAACCCAGGATCTTGTACCAAAGGACACAAAGGGTCTGAAAAAGGAACACAAATGCATGAAAATTATGCACATTTTGATTGTAACAACAACCAAGGTCATGAGCACCAAAGAGAAGGTGACAAGTGCCATCATGGTGCTAGTCCTTCTTCCTTTTTACCTTCATCATCTCCTTTCCCCTCTCCTTCAGGATTTGAACCCAGTCACAAAGGGCAAGACCATGAGGAAAAAGGTAAGTGAAATAGAGATCATAGATAAAAAAAATCAAGAAAGGGAACAAGGGTAGTCTAGAGAGACACATCACGAAAGAAGGGAGAGTAGGGAATAGCATAGGCATCATAGATGCCATAGACAACATGATCATGATGAACCCCTACTCATCACCTAAAGTATGTTAGATATAACAGAGGATGTTAACATCCCAACAAGGCACCAAAAAGAAAGTAGGATCAAAAGACTAAACATGAATAACATCCCACGATTTGAAAGGGGATACAATGCCAATCCTCAAAACCATCTACAAGCATTCCATGAAGCGTGTGCCTTGCAAAATATAGAAAATAAGTGGTAAAAGCTAAAGTTTTTTCCATGGACACTAATCAAGGAAGTGAAAATCTAGTACCAATCCTTAGAACCAGAATCCATTTGTCAATGGAGTACCATGTTAGAACTATTCAATGATAAGTATCAAACATACTCCTGGGTGTCCAACCTACATAAGCAAATACAAGGATGGAAACAAGGAGGATACAAATCCTTGGATGCTACTATGGACCAGTATTATTCATTGTTACATTGTTGTCCTAGCCATGGTTACTTGAAAAAGGAACAACTATGCTATCTCATAGATGGGCTTAGGTACAAAATGCGAAGAACCCTTAGGACTTATGCTCAAGGAAGGCTATGCGAGTTGAGAGCCCATCAAATACAAAGATTATTGGAGCAAGTTGCCAAAGAGGAAGGTGATTTGAAGAAAAGAGAAAGTGTGGAAGAATATAATAGAGATCCTTCGCTCTGAAAGAAGGAAATTAGATTTTGTGAAGATGAGGAAGAGTCACCACTTGAAGAGATGATGACTTTGCCATTCCAAAAATTTGCATTAGAAGTATTGACAAAGGTCGATCAAATATGAAACTCCCTAGATGATAAATTTCAAATTGTTCTAAAAATAGTAGAGGAGTCTAGAGAACCAAGTAGTGACCGAGAGAGGAGAAAAAAGAAAGAAGCTAAGTATACATGTAACAAAGGTAAGGGTCATCATTGAAGAGGTTGTGGATTCAAACACAGACAATGATGATGGATGTGAGATTTGCCAATATGACCATCCTAAGGGATGTTACCCAATGGTGTCACATATACAAGAGTTTGGGATGTATGCACTAAACCCACGATTAAACAGACGGCAAACACCCAGAAGGTTACCTTATCCCCAAGGTAACCCAAGGCAGTTCCACCAATCCTTGACATATTATCTAAATGGAGCTCCACCACAACCAAATGAATAGTATCAATGGTGGCAACACCCACAATCATGGCGAATGCCACCACCACATCAACAATATCCTTATCATTAACCTAACTCGTATGGGTATTACGTTCAGCAACCGATCTCTCCACATGACTCTACTAGTCATGTTGCTCTTTAATCTCACTACTAGACCCACGAGTACTATAGAACTCCTTCTCCTAGGAATGATGTTCTACACACATACTATCCTTCTCATCCAACTACACCTCTTCCACCATTAGCTCCATTACCATTTGCTCCAACTATGCATGATGAGCTTCCTGCCCAGCCACAGTAACATAACACTACAAGGGATATTAATCCTCAACCTACTATTGGTTTGAAAAACTGATCAAAGAAAAGACCTGTCTTTAGAACCAACAATCCAACCAACTCCTTACAACCACAAGTGGCTAATCCTCCAAATGCCTCACCATAAAATCTTCAAACCTTCATTTGAATCAAAAATCGCACTCCATGCACACTGTCATGTTAATTCATGCCATCATTGATTGAATTAAAGCTAGCTATCTTCCTAGAAAATTCTTTGATCCTAGAAGTCCTCTTATATATTTGCAAATCACTAAGAATGAGCCTTCCAAAGCTCTTTTGAATTCAAGTTTTGGTGTTAACTTAATCTCTCAAGAAATGTACAAATCCTAGAACTTAACTCTTCTAAGAAAAGAGTAACATTCATTTAGAGTTGGCTGACCAGTCCATCACTGTTCCATTAGGACTAGTGAAGGACATTGTCACCATTGTTTGTGGGTGGTTGTATCCAGCTGATTTCCTAGTGATCCAAGTTAACAATTGTAAGGGGACTTCCCAATCATAATGGGAAGAGCATGGATAAGTACAATTGATGCATGCCTAGGAATACGTGATCTTTCCCTAGAAATATCAAAAGAAAATATGTTTGGAAAGATCAAGAAGACAAAAGTTCCATGCATCACATACAATGACATAGGATGTAACTACATGCAGAAGTCTTAGTTTGTACAATGCTTAACATTTCCTGCATGCAACCAGTGTGCACAAATAATTGACATACAAAGATGCTTATATTCAATAGCCACAAGATAGGAAGGCACCCAGTGGCTAACAACTGACTGAGAGAGCAATTCAAATTTATGCATGGAACCAACTAAGAGCTTGATTTGCGCCTATATCGATAGCATAGATACATTAGAGCAAGTCCATTACCAACTTCCAAGTCCTAACATTGAAAATATCAACTAGGGGAAGTGGAAAATCCCCATTAAGTTTAAGTAAGAGCCCCTTGAGTTAAAAACATTGTGCACTGGTATGGAGTATACATTTCTCAAGAATGGAAAATTGATAATCATTAATGCTAAGCTTGCTCCTCAATAAAAAAAAAACTACGGAAGATGGTAAAAAAATTGTTGAAAGCCTTTGCTTGGTCATATCCTAAATTAACCGAAATAAATCCTAGGATATGCCAACATAAAATCTACACTGACCCCTCTATGAAGCCTCAACAACAACCACAGAGACAACTGAATCCAAAGCTTAAGCAAGTAGTTAAAGAAGAAATTGAACAACTTTTGAAGGCTGGCTTCATCTACCCCATTGCTGACAATGAATGGGTTAGTCCATTAGTCATTATGCCTAAAACAGAGGTAAATAGAGGTTATGTATAGACTTTAGGCTGTTGAACATGGCAACATTTAAAGACCATTTTCCATTTCCATTCATTGACCAAGTCTTAGATACCATTGGAGGGCATTGCTACTATACTTTTCTAGATGGTTACAATGGGTACAACCAAATTCAAATAGCACCAGAAGACTAAGCCAAGACTACATTCACAAGTCCTTGGGGGACATTTACATATAGGTGAATGCTTTTGGGCTTGTGCAATGCCCTAGCAACATTTTAGCATCTAGTTCTTAGTATATTTCAATAGCAAATAGGGAATGGTGTGGAGGTTTTTATGGATGATTTCACCACCTACGGAGTGAACTTTGAATAAGCATTGGATTGATTAAAGTAAGTATTGAAACAATATGTTGAAACTAACCTAAGGCTTAATTGGCAAGAAAAGCCACTTAATGGTCCAAGAGGGCATTGTATTAGAGCATAAAATTTCACAAATAGGGATGGCGGTAGATCTTAAGAAAATTAAAGTCATCCAAGGAATCACTCGTCAACCTAAAACCATAAAAGACCTATGATCATTCCTTGGACATATGGGCTATTATAGATGCTTCATTGAGAACTTTTCAAAGATTGCAAAATTGTTGGTAGAATTAACGAAAAAGGACGTACCCTTTGAATGGACCAAGTAATGTCAGCTAGCTTTCCAAACCTTGAAGTAGAAGCTAGTAGGAACACCCATTCTACAAGCTCTTGACTGGTCCAGACCATTTGATATAATGACTGACATGTCCAATTTTTCTTTAGGAGCTACACTTACATAGTTAGATGACCAAAAACGTCCCTATTACATTCACTGTGCAAGTTGAAGTATTGCTGGTGCACAACTCAACTACACCATAACAAAAAAAGAATTAATAGTTGTGGTGTTTGCACTAGAAAAATTTAGGCACTATGTATTAGGCTATAAAATATTTGTACATATGGATCATAGTGTAATTTGGTTCCTTATGAATAAACCAACGGTGAGCCCTCGCATCATACGATGGCTTGTGATCTTGCAAGAGTTCAATCTTACGATGATCGATCATAAAGGTACCAAGAATGTTATTGCTGATCATTTATCTTGATTGCGATGGGACAACAAAGAGGATGAATACCCAATTTCTGATCACTTCCATAATGAACTTCTCTTTGCAAGTGTAATAAATAATCAATCACCCACATATACAAATTGGTATAGTAGCATTCTTACCTATCTTCTTACACAAGAAACACCACAAGGCCTAGACATTAAAAAGAAACAATAGTTTCTCCATCGAGTCAAACATTTCATGGAAATTAATGGAAACCTTTACAAGGTATGTTTCAATGGCTTGGTTCAATGGTGTGTTCTCGATGTAGATCAATTGCAAATTCTCCAAGATGCTCATGAGGGCCCTTGTGGGGGTCATTACACTAGGAGACAAAAAACCATTAAAATCTTGCTTGTAGGATATTATTGGCATAAATTATTTTGGGATGCCCATCATTTTGTCCAATCTTGTGAGCACTGCCAATGCGATGGGTGAATGACTGCTTGAATGGAGGGTCCACAACAATGGATTCAATCTTTAAAACCCTTTGACATATAGGGTATTGATTTTATGGAGCCTATTACACTGATATCCAATAGAAAAGCGTACATTGTTGTTTCTGTTAACTATTTTACAAAGTGGGTAGAAGCAGCTATTGTTACTGACTATACATCATCTACCACTACAAGATTTGTTCAACAACAAATTTTAAATAGGTTTAGCATGACTCATGCACTTATTTTTGATAATGGTACACATTTTATAAGTGCAAATTTTTGGAGTTGAGCATAAATTGACTACACCATATCATCCTCAAGCGAATAGTCAAGCCAAAGTCACCAATAGGAAAATCACAAAAATCTTGACATGAACCATTAGCAAATATAGGCAAGACTAGAGCATCAAACTGAATGATGCTCTTTGGGCATACCACTCCACATGGAAACTCCTTATAGGCTACTCTCCCTATGAGTTAGTGTATGGTAAACTTCCAACACTTCCTATCCAAGTAGATCTCCGTACACTATCTACAACATGTGACCTTCACCTTAACCTCAGTCTAGCATAGAAAGAATGGTTAATGAATCTTAACTTGCTAGATGAAAATCGATTAGCTGCCCTATCATCGAAAAAACTACACAAGGCCTTTAATAAACAATTTCATGACCTGAAAATTAGAAAAGTTAAATATCAACCAAAAGATAGGGTTCTTTATTGGAATCCCGCACATTTGCTACAATGAACTAAATTTCAAATGCTATGGGAAGGACCTTATATCATTCATGAAACTTTTCCTTTAGGGGCCATCATGATCTATAAACCTGGAAGCCCAGATAAGAAATTATTGGTCAACATCCAACAAACCAAACCTTTCCATGAGCCCAAAATGGCTAGTACTAGAACTACCTCTATTGATGGACAACCCTTATTATTTTGAATCTCCTCCTTCTCACTCAGTCATGGGGGAGATGGTTGCCAATGTTAGTTATTCTAAGCCCTCAATTTCTTTTATCTTTTTTTTTTGTGTTACACATTTTTGTTTTACACATTTTTCATATTAATTGGTATTTTTTTTACACCATTGTTAACATTTTTACTATTTCTTTCTCTATTACATTTTATTTGATTTACTCTCACTCATCATATAATAAGTGCTCATGATGGTGGATTGTATTATAATAGTGTTGATTGATAATGTTTGGTTCTTACCTTTGAATTTTAATATGATGCTAAGATATGGTTTCTTTTGATAAAACAAGTAATGAGTCCACTTCATCTATTCATCCACTCAACTCTATGGTCTCCCTTGCTTTTAAAATTATATTGTCCTTTTTTCTAAGAAAACTTATTAATGAATTTGTGGCTTGGTATTCTTCAAAGCAAGGAAAGATTCAAATGGATTGAAAAGGATGTAACTTCAAGGGGGATTCAACGCATTTATGCTAGCCATTCTCTTAAGTACTTGGATGTTTTTCATGGGTCCCCATCATTCTACTATTAACCAATATCAAGAAGTTGACTAAATCAAATAAGTATTTGCATGGTATGGTCCTCACTCAAAAAAAAAAAAAAAAAACAACAACAACAAAAACCTAGTGGGAATTCAAAGCATACCCCTTAGACATAATAAAGGAACATGGGCTACAAGCACTAGTTATGGCACTAGAAAGACATGTTACCCATGCCTAAAGGTTCCCTCTAACTAAGGTCCTTTCTTGCTTCCTGCTTCTTTGCTCTTCTCTTGTTGGAATGGTAGTTGCTTTGTGAAAGCATTCTTGTTGCTTCAGGAGGATGGGTTGGCCAAGTGTATTGATGCGAGGTCACTGGATGTGGTTAGTTTTAATATGGATTTGGAATGAATTTTATTAAGTCACCTTAACCACAGAATACACAAGGGACTTTACACAACCTTGATTTTGGGATCCCATTCCATTCTCTCTTCTCTTTCCATATCTCTTTCCAATATTCCACCTCATTGATAGTTTTATGATTAGTCTATATTTTGGTTGGTGCATTTTTATTCTTTGGTAAATTCTTGTGGGTGAATTTTTAATAATTGTCTCCATATGTCATTCCAAGAGCCTACAAAGCCTTCAATTTGTGGGTTTTAGGGCATAAAGGGCATGAGCCTGCTTTGGGGAGGACCCACTAGCATTCCTTTTTGGTGTAATTATTATGTTCTTTTCCTTAAACATTTCTTCCAATCAACTATTTCTCATTTCACCAAATCTATTACATTCATTTTTCTTTTCCCTTATATGCATTTTTATTGGCTTNGGGGGTGGTCCCTGCCACAAAACTTTCCATTCCATTACTTATCTTACCCCTACACCTTTGCTAGTTATTAGTTACAAACCTATAACTAAGTATCTGCCATACCCACAACCTAGCCAATGTGCCTTCATATCGATGCAAGGTATCAATTACATTATATCCTATCTATCCTTGCTAATTCATGACTTTTTTGTGTGCAGATGGCGATCACATGAACAATGGACTAGGATAGGAGGGAGCACTTAGGATGGATTGGAGCTGGAGTGTTTATGCAAGGAACATGCTTAATCATGTGGCCATGGATGAACAATGGTGTGCACAATTTTGACATCGGTAGCAATGTGCCTCATTTTTTTTCTCTCTCTCTTCAAGCTATCAAAAGAGGATCTGGATGTCATCTATGTACAGTGTTCACCACAGTGGTTATGAACACCAATGCTAAAATATGTTTGTCAATCTATTCACTCGGCACTTTGAGTTTATCATTCCATGTCACTGTCAGTTGTTGTTTAATCAATAATCCCATACCTTCCCAATATTTTGTAAGAAACTCGAGGATGAGTTTTCATTCAATCATGGAGGTATGATGAGTCATGATATCAGACCCCCAATATCGGATCCCTAATATCGGACCCTCAATATTGGATACACGATATCAAAGGTACCAAAGCGATATCAGATATGCAATGTCGGAGCTTGTCTCGTTGCCTATAAATAAGATATTGGGACACTTGGTTTGGAGTTAGTTTTTAGTCCCTTAGCTAAACTCTTGTAGTTTTTTCTTTCTAGAGTTAGAATTATTTTTGAGTGCCCATAATAGGAGTCATAAAGTGAATGGATCTTTATTCAAGCCTTGTGTACCTGAGCACACCTTGTGACTGGAAATAAAAATGAACTTTATGATAAACCTTGAAACATTTAGAATAGCTTAATTATTGCATTTCATGTTATTTACTATTATTTAATGCTTTCAATAGTTAATCCATGTTATTTCCATTGAATTTTTAATCATAAATGAATTAGCACACTCAGCATGACCACTTCAAGCATACGTGGAACACTTGGTAACCTAGTAACAATTAGTGTTTGGTAATCCTAGTAGTGTTACACTAGTTCAGGATGTGTCCAGCAAATGGAAATGGATGCTTGTGTTAGGACTAGTTAGAGAATAGTTGATTAGTTAAATCAAATTAGTTACTAAATTATTTCATTTCCCCATTTTAAGCATCAAGAACATAAAACATAAAAAGCATAAAAAACATATACCTCAAGTTTACTTAACCATACAATTGTGCCTTACAAGTAAGCGTGGGAAGATAACAATCACATAACCCATCCTTATTCTATGTAAGCACATAAGCACTTAATCCTTGGAGTTTGACTAGATCACATGTGAATGCTCGTATTCATATGGTTGGGTGTAGGGGTACCTAGTCACTCATCAACTAGGATAATCAACTATGATGGAGAAACCTAGAGGGCAACATTATGTTATCACTTGATTCTTTAGTGTCATCAATGTTCATGGTAGCATTAATGATATTGGAGCTGGAAGCAATAGCTACAGATTACAAGGTAGTTAATGAAATCTTCAAATATTATTAATCCATGGAGTTTCAATTATGCAAAGACTAATTCTTGGAGATTTGCTATGAAGCTTCCAAAGGAAATAATGCTTCTATTTAACTGACATTGTAGTAATATAAGAAGGATAACAATACCAATTTGGTAAATTACAATGCCAAAATCCCCCACCTCTTAATGGAAATAACATGAACCATCCATGGCTACATTCAACCTTGGTAAGTAACCAAGATAAGGGGAGAATAGGATCTAGAACATGGAGGACCTCAACAACAAGGTCTTCTAGAAGAAAACCAAGAGAACACTAAATAGGTCATGGAAGAATAACCAATTAACATAACTCTCCTAGTTATACATGTTCTAGATGGATCTTAGTAGATGATGGATCTTCTCTCTCATGTTCTATATAACTTTATTTGGCTTGCGTACTTTTTTTCTTTCTAAATTTGTCCTAACCACTATAAAATCTAGTTTTTCTTTCTTTTCAAAAAAAAAAAAAGCAATGGTAGACACAATGTGAAACTCCATGAAAAAATAATTCCAAACAACACTTAAGATCATGGAGGAGAAAGTGGAGAAAGAAAGAGCCAAGGACAAAGTTTGAAAGAAGAAAAGACATGTAGGAAAAGAGTATTATCAAAAAATAAAAAAAAGGAAAAGTAGCTATAGTTGAGGAGGTTTTAGAATTTAAATCTAATGATGATGATTATGACATCTACCAATATGAACATATAAAGAGGTATTATCCTATAATGTTACATCTTTAGGAGTTTGAGGTTTATGCTTTAAATCCAAAGTTCATCAAAATATAGAGACCTAGGAGGTTGTCTTATCCTTAAAAAAACTATAGGTATCTCTAATACCAATCATAGTACTATTTGAGTAGGGCTTCACATCAGCCTCAAGAGTACTACCAATAGTGGAAATATTCACAGTCATGAGAGATGTTACTACCAAGATAGCATTATCCCTATTGGTAACTCAATCCATATGGATATTATGTCCAAAAACCTGTATCTCCTAGTGGCTCTACTGCACACACCTTTGCTCATCATTATTATTCTTAGGTGTACAATAGGCCTACCACTCCATATGCTAAATCTACTTTTACCTACACTTCTCATCCTTCATAGCACCATCAACATCACACATTTACTTCTTTGCCACGTACTCAACCAATGTAAGGTGAAATCCCTTCACAATTCTAATAATGAAATGGCACAAGAATAGTGAACTTGCAAGTGGATGGTAACTTAAGTAGTTTTGAGTACAAGCCTCGAAAGTAGCTATTCTTCAAAATAACTAGTTCATATAAATATTTGCAAGCATCCATTATTGTGGACCCTACAAAAACAACCTCCTAGATGATATCTGAATTACCTTCAAACCAAAGTACTTCAATTGTATAAATTATCATGTTGACTCATCTAGTTAGAGATTGGGTAGAAGCATAACACCTTCTAAGAGAAATAACTACTGTAGGAAGTCTCTTAATTTATTTTCAAATCATAGGAAATGCACCATGTAAGGCTCCACTAGACTAAGGTTCCATAGTTAATTGATCACTATTTATTTGGGACTAGTAGATGATATTGTGATGACGATTAGTGATTGGTTATACCATGCTAATAACCTAGTGATTCATGTTGATAGTTATAAGAGGGATTTTCTCATCATTATGGAAAAATCATGTCTAAATATAATTAATTCCAAGCTAGAAATCATAAATATTTCTTTGAAAATATTCAAATAAAATGAGTATAGAATAATAGAAAAGAAGAGAGTTTCATGCATCGTGTATAGCGACATATGATGTAACTGCATGCAAAAGATATGGATCATAAAACAAAGGATATTCACAACATGTAAATTATATGTAAAATAAAAGAATGTACAAACATGCCTATATGAAACAACCATGAACCAAGATGACACTAGTGATTAACTTCAAATAAAAGTTGCAATTTAATTATATACATGAAACTAAAAAAAGTTCTCACAAGTGCTTACATTGATAAATTAGATGAAATGGAGAAACTTAGATGCCAACTCTTTGATGTAAAGAATAGAAAAAAAGTATACATGAATTTAGAAGAGTTGGATATTTGATAAACTTTTGAGATGGAATCCCTTGAACTAAAAATATTATTGTAAACTCTTGAATATATGTTCTTGAAAAATGAAAAACCAGTAATTGTATATCACTTACTCATGCATGAGTAGAAGTAGAAGCTACTAAAGAAAGTGAATAAATGATCAATAGCCTTTGCCTAATCATATGATGAGATAACAAAAGTTGATCCATGCATATGCTAGCACAACATCTACATAAACCATGTCATCAAGCCTAAAAGATAACCATAGTGGAGGTTAAATTCTAAACTCAAATAAGTATTCAAGAATGATGTTGAGAAGCTTCTTAAGGCTAGATTAATCTATCCTATTATGGATAGTGAGTAGGTAAGCTTAGTTGTCATTTTACCAAAGAAAGGTGGGTAGTAGATGATCTAAATAGATTTTTGACTATTGAACATGAAGAAATTTAAGGACCACTTTCTATTACCATTTGTGGATCCAGTGTTGGATAGCATTTCTAGTTACTAGTATTATAGCTTTTGGATGGTATAGTAACTATAATAAAATCCAAATAGCCCCAAAAGATAAAGCTAAAATAACATTCACAAGTCCTTCAAGGACTTTTGCATATAAAAATATTTCCTTTGACCATTACAGTATACTTGCAACCTTCTAATTTCTTAGCCTTAGCATCTTTTAGTAGTACATTAGAAATGGTGTTGAAGTCTTCATGAATGAATTCTTCACATATGGATCTAATTTTAAGTAGGCATTGAACCATATAAAGTAGGTGTTAAATTAATGCATAAAAACAAATCTTAAGCTCAACTGGTATAAAAGCTATCTAATGGTCTAGGAAGGTATTATTCTTGGGCATCAAATTTTAAAAAAAGAAATAAACATGGAACTAGAATAGATAAGG
>MNCI01005091.1:69716-80700 GCA_015680685.1 Gnetum montanum | reverse complement strand
TAAGCCTTAATTAACCTAGCATCAGCATCGTTCCCACTTACCATTTACACCTTGAACCAATGCAACCTTGATTACCAAACGCTATTCGTTACTGGGATTAACAAGTGTAACGCACGTGCTTGAAGCGGTCGTACTGAATGCACTTAACTATGAGAGAAGGGTTGAGAGATATTTAATTAACTACTAAAGCATTTGAATGATGAACAATAAATAAAAATAAGTAAAGTCCTATTTAGCTTAGTCCATGCACTACAAGGTTTATCCAATAGTTTGTCCTTATTTCTATACACAAACTTGTGTTTAGGTACAATATTTGCTTGAATAAAGATCTATTTACTTTGGAGCTCCTACTGCGGGAACATGGAATTTATTCTATCTCTAGAGAGGTAAAACTATCAGAGTTTCACTAAGGATCTAGATCTATATGAAGAAACAAGGAAGAGCCACCTCTTAGTTATAGATTTGGCAGCACGCTGCGATATCGCGTAATCAAAAGGTTAGAATTTTTCTCCAAAGTGCTCATAGTAGATGTCATTGAGTGTACGTATCTTTATTTGGACATCGTTGTACCTGAGCATGATAGTGTGTGTGGTAATAAAGACAAGCTTTCTAATAAACCTTATAACACTTTGGATAAATTAGCTATTTTTATTTATGTATTTATTGTTTCCAATTATTTGTTAAATGCATTCAATTAGTTATTAAATATTTTCTAGTTATTGAGTTAATGAGGCAATTAAGTGAGATAAATTACACACATAAGTATGACCACTTTGAGCGTAACACGTATTCACTTGGTAATCCCAGCAATGTTATTGCTTTGGTACACCCAGTAGCATAGTGCTTGGTCACCTAGCAATGGATACATGGGTTTAGGATGTGTATGGAAAGTGGGATTGGATGCTTATGTTAGGATTAGTTAAATCTAGTTACTTAATTACTTTAGATTAGTTAATCAAATTTCTTTTATCTACATTTCGAGCACCAAACTATAAAACATAAAATGATAAAAATTAGATGCATTAGTTACACTTAACCATACCAATGAACATCACAAGTGTAATTGGGAAGACAACGATTGACCTTAAGGCCAGATTCACTCTTTAAAGAGCTAGTGCATTGGAAATGATAAAGTTCATGGAATTTAACTGAGTCCCATGTGAACGCTTCGTGATTCATATGGTTGGGCATAGGGGTACCTTACTACTCATCATTGGTGCTACTACTGGGGACTTTGTTTGTGGAATGAGTGCTATTTAGGTTTAGGTGAATACCATTTATATCATTGTACGAACCTCAAGGTCAATATTATCTCTACTATACATAGAATTATAAGTTTTGTAAAATGTCTTCTTCTTTTCACAAGCATGAAGATGCTAAACCACTAGTCCCACAAGAATGCAAAGTGGTATACACTCATCCAAATGAGTTTGTGCTAAACTTCACCTCATCCTACATTAGGATGAACAACTACAATGGCATGATATGGAGGGAAACATTGTCTTGCCCCCTGATTGATCTATGCTTGAGATGCTATTCAAAACCTTTAAGAAGTTAGGCATAGCAACTCTTCATGAAGAATATGTTGTGGATGGATATCACACTTGAAACTACTATCCCATTGAAACACAACATAAATGAGATCAACATCAAGAGAAACTCCATGAAGCTACAAAGGGAAAACATTATGCCAATCCCTTGTTCCTACTACACCAAGATGACAATGAGGATCCTCCCTTGGAAGGTTCTCAACATGAAGATTCTCCATCCCTTGCTACTAATGGTGAGGGTTTGAACATGACCTTACAATCCACTATTCACAAATTGGATTTAGAAAAGAGTGATAGCCAAGGTAGGGACTTGGGTAAACATCACAACAATAAGGGATCTAAATATGGTGATTGTAACAAGCATGAGAGTGGTAGTGAACACTGTGGTGGTGGTGGCAGTGGTGGTCCATCTTTCTCTTCATCCTCTTCATCTAATTCCAAACATTCCTCTTCATCTTATGGTTCTTATGAAAGTCACCATTGAAACAATCATGATGAAGGTAACTAGCAAAACAACAATGATCATGAAGGCCACCAAAACCAAAGGGGTGGCCAAAACCATCATTAGTGTCATTGACATAGTGATGATGATGAACCTCTATTGGTGAATCGAAGTATGCTTAACATTGCAAAGGCAGTGAAAATCCCAACCAAGCATATCAAGCATAATTGAATCAAGTGCCTAGACATGAACAATATTTCAAGATTTGAGGGTAGATACAATTCTAATTTGTAGACACATCTACAAGCTTTTCAAGATGCCTATGCCTTATAGAACATAGAGAATGAGTGGTAAAAACTAAAACTTTTCCCAAGGATACTCATTAAGGAAGCTAAACATTGGTATTGGTCCTAAAAGTTGGAATGCATCCATAGAAGGAGTACCATGTTAGAACTATTCAATGACAAATTCTAGATGTACTCTAGAGTGTCTAATTTGAGAAGACAAATCCAAGGCTAGAAATAAGAAGCACATGAACCCTTCGATGCCACCATAGGCCAATACTATTCACTCTTACACCAATGCCCTGGCTATGGTTATTCTTAGAGGGAATAACTTCACCACATCATAGATGGGCTTAGAGTAGAAACAAGAAGAACCCTTGGGGTGTATGCCCAAGGAAGGTTGTTTGAAATGAGAGTTCATTAGATCCAAAGGCTAATTGAGCAAGTAGCAAAATAATAAGGTGAGCTACGAAAAAGGGAAAGTGCTGAAGAGTACAACAGGGACCCTTCCATCAAAAAATGAGAGATTTAATTTTATTACAAGGAGGAGTCACCACTTGATGAAGTGATGAACAGAGTAACCTTGCCCATCAAAAAATCTATTTCTGACATTTTGGCCAAGGTTGATAAGTTATGGGATTATTTGGATGAAAAATTTCAAACTTCTTTAAAACTTGCTAAAGAATCCAAAAAACAAAATAGTGATTGTAATCGTAGGAGGTGAAAAGAAGTTGAATGTGTCTACCAAAGAGGTAAGGGTAAAGTTTCCGCAATAGAAGAACTTGTGGAGTATGACTTTGATGATGAAATTTAATGTGACATCTATCAATATCAATATCCAAAGGAATGTTGACCTGTGGTGTCACACTTACAAGAGTCTAGAGTGTAGACATTGAATCCTCACCTAGCATGTAGGCAAGGTCAAAGATGATTGCCTTACCCTCAAGGTAGTCCAAGGTAGTTCCACTAGGAACAAAAAGCTTACTACCCAAGTGGAACTCCTCCAAAACCATACAAATAATACCAATACTGGTACCAACCACAATCATGGGGAATTCCACCACCAAGGTAGCATTATCCTTATAGATAACTAGATCCATATGGGTTCTATGTTCAGTAGCCCATCTCCCCTAGAATTTCTACAAGTCATACATCATTCCAGCATCACTATTACCCTCTAGAGTATCACTGACACATTTACCATCTATTCAAGGGGAAAACCCATATCCATATCCTTATCATCCTCAACATTCCTTTACACATACATCGCCACCTTCAACCTAGTTACCTCTTACTCTATCTATGTAGGGAGAGATTCGTCCACAACTACAATAATGAAATGCTATGAGGGCTATGCACCCACAACCAGTTTTTCAACCAAGTGATCTAGACAATCAATTTAGGAAAAGACCTTTATTTTAGCCTAGAAATCCTCTCTAGCCCTCATAACCTACTCCAGTTGAGCACCCTCATCTTCTGCATCAAATACCTTCAAGTGACCTTCAAACCAAGTGCTACCTAGGATCTACATTATAATGCTTACTTATGCTATTTCTAATTGGATCAAGGTTGGAAATCTTTCTATAAAAAGATCTGATCTAGAAAGTCCACTCATCTATCTATAGATTGCTGGACAAGAGCCATGCAAGGCTCTTGTTGACTCTAATTCCAAAGTTAATCTCATTTCCCATGACATGTACAAGGCCTAGAACCTACCACCTCTTAAGAAGAGAAACATTGGTATAGAATTAGTAGATTAGTTGATTATTGTCCCTCTAGGATTAGTAGAGGACATTGTGACCATAGTTTGTGGATGGTCCTATCCTACTAATTTTCTGGTAATCAAAGTGAAAAACTGCAAAAATGACTTTCCCATCATCATAGGAAGAGCTTGGTTAAGCACGGTCAACACAAGAATGGCTATAAGGGACCTATCTCTCAAAATATCTAAGGAAAATGAGCATCATGTACAGTGATAATAGGCACAATTGCATGCAAAAGATTTGGCCCATCAAGAGCACATACATTAAGGCATGCAATAGAGTGCACAAGAGATCAATATTCAAAGGTGTTTGTATGTAGCAGTCACAAAGTAGGAGGGCACCCAATGGCTGATTACTAATTTAGATAGTAGCACAATATGCATGAAACCAATTAAGAGTATAACGTGTGCATATGTTAAATGCATGGACAAAATTGAACAAGTTCATTTCCAACTCTCTGATAAAGATGATGATAACTGTTGTGGAGAGTTGAAAATCCTTAATCACTTCAAGCGGGAGCCCTTAGAACTAAAAAATTTATCATCTAGTATGGAGTATGCATTTTTAAAGAATGGTAAACTAGTCATCATTAATGCCAAACTTGCTCTTGAGAAAAAATAAAATTTGTTGAAAGTGGTGAATAAATGGTCAACATCCTTTGCTTGGTCATATCTAGAGCTAACAATAATCAATCCAAGGATATGCTAGCATTGCATCTGCACTGACTTGGCCATGAAGCCTAAAAAGCAACCATAGAGATGACTAAACCCAAAATTGAAGCAAATCATCAAGAAGGAGATAGAGCAACTCTTCAAAGCGGTGTTCATCTATCCAATCATAGATAGTGAGTGGGTTAACCCACTTGTAATAGTACCAAAGAAGGATGGCAAATGATAGGTTTGCATCGACTTTAGGTTCTTAAATATAACAATTTTTAAAGATCATTTTCCTTTGTCATTTGTAGATCAAGTGTTAGAAACCATATCCAGGCATTGTTATTATAGATTTTTGGATGGTTATAGTGGCTATAACCAAATCCAAATTGCACCAGAAGATCAAGCCAAGAAAACATTCATGAGTCCTTTGGGAACTTTTGCATATTGTAAGATGCCATTTGGTCTGTGTAATGCCCCTACAACATTTCAATGCTTGGTCATTAGTATCTTTCAACAACAAATTGGTAGTGATGTTAAAGTCTTCATGGATGACTTTTCCACCTATGGAACTACCTTTAAGCAAGCCTTAAACTGACTTGAACAAGTACTGAAGAGATGCGTAGAGACAAACCTACAACTCAACTGGCAAAAGAGCCATCTCATGGTCTAAGAAGGCATTGTGCTAGGACACCAAATTTCACAAAAAGGTATTGAGCTAGACCTAGAAAAGATAAGGGTTATCTAAGGAATAACATACTAACCAAAGACTGTTAAAGATGTTCGGTCATTCCTTGGACACACTGGCTGCTACTGACGATTTATTGAGAATTTCTCTAAGGTTTCTAAGCCATTTATAGAACTTACAAAGAAGGATGCACCTTTTATCTAGACCAAGGAATGTGAAAACCCATTCCAACAATTAAAGAAGAAACTTGTAGAAACACCAATCTTACAGGCACCAGATTGATCTAGACCCTTCCATATTATAATAGATGCATCTAAGTATGCTTTGGGAGCAGTGCTCATGTAGATGAATCATAAGAAACTTCCATACTATATCCACTATGTGAGCCGAAGCATTGTGGGAGCATAGTTAAATTACACCACCACAAGAAAAGAATTAATGGTAGTGGTGTATGTGCTAAAAAAGTTTAGACATTTTGTTCTATGTTACAAAGTATTTGTGCATATAGACCATAGTGTAATTCGCTTCCTTATGAATAATTCGATGGCAAGTTCTCGTGTTATACGATGGCTCGTGATCTTGTAAGAATTCAATCTCACTATGGTAGACCAAAAAGGGATCAAGAATGTGATTTTTGACCACCTCTCGCACTTAAGATGGGATAACAAAGAGGAGAAGAGCTCGCTCTCTGATCAGTTTCTAGACAAACTCCTCTTTACAGAAGTAATAGGTGAACAAATACCTACAAAAGCAACATGGTATAATGGCATCCTCACATATCTTCTCTTCCAAGAGATGCCATAAGACTTGGATTTTAGGAAGAAAAAAAAATTTCTTCAGTGGATCAAATACTTCATGGAAATCAATGGACACCTTTATAAGGTATGTGCCGAGGGCCTAATTCGTTGGTGTGTCCTTAACAAAGATCAATTATGCATTCTCTAGGATGCTCACAAAGGGGCTTGTGGAGGCCACTATGTAGGGAGACACACAAACATAAAAATCCTAATGGTAGGATACTATTGGCCTATAATCTTTAAGGATGCCCACCAATTTGACAAGTCTTGTGAAATTGGTCACAGAAAACCGCAATCTATCAATGGAGGAGGTACACACCTTGTGCTAGAACGCAACCATTGAGATCATCACCTAGAAGAACAAAGCCCTCAAATTTGAGAAAGTGAAAAATTACTATAGGGAGCAGGTTAGTTTGTAGAAGGAAGTAAATGAAAGATAAATTTAGATGAAAAAGGTGAAACTAAATAAATTCCTCGAGAAGCTCCAACAAGGAAGAGAGATGTGGCAACCCATCATTGATGGGATTGATGCCTACAACAAAGTAGAGATTTTTTTAGAGTTGTAAATCGAGGAAATGACATAATACATGGAGTTGGCCAATCTTTGTTATGTAAACCTAGCAATGCTAATAGCTAGACGGTTGCAGCCAAAATTGGAAAAATCAATGGCTAGCTTGTATCTGCTATACAAGGCTAAGTTCAAGCACAATAAGGATGCTAGGTAGAAGCTTGAGACCACTAATGCTAAACTCAAAGTTTTCATAGGGAAATTTAGAGATCAACGATATATTGCTAAGAACCTAGCCAAATGGATGAATGACTACTAAGAGATAAAGAACATAGTTAGGGCATTTGACATTGAATGCAAATAGTTCACTACTTAGTTTGTAAATGAAAAGGAGTTGTTTTCAACAATCCCATGTCCTTGGGATGTGCCCATTCTAACCCACATTGGGGAAGTTATGTGGATAATGCATGATCCCAGGAGTAAGGAGGAGAAAATGAAAGCATTG
This sequence comes from Gnetum montanum, assembly GCA_015680685.1. Classification (NCBI taxonomy): domain Eukaryota; kingdom Viridiplantae; phylum Streptophyta; class Gnetopsida; order Gnetales; family Gnetaceae; genus Gnetum; species Gnetum montanum. The sequence continues at coordinate 73,510 of MNCI01005091.1, read as the reverse complement.
CTAGATGCTTTCTACCTCCCACTTGAAGTTCTAGTAGTAGCAGGATGGCCACATCCACCTCAATTAACTATGTGTGAAGCCAGTAAAGGTTCCTTGAAGCCTTAGGAACCACCATCACCTAGGACTATTTGATCTTCTCTATCAGCTTCACATCATCAAGGAACATGCTATCCAATTTTGAAGATTTGAGTCACGGTGTTCAATTCTATGTTGTGAACATCTTCATTTTTTATAATGTATTGATCCGTACACTTCATTTTTTGTCAAGTTAGTTAGTTGTTTTACTTGAAGAAAAGTTAGTCAATAATCTCATACCTTCCCAATTTTGTAAAAAGAACTCAAGGATAAGTTTTCATTTAGTTGTTGGGTATGATGAGTCACATTTTGTCAGTTGTGTTTACGTGACTTTGTCAATGCATCCTTGTCATCTAGGCCTTGTCAACAAGGCCTAGTTGACACATCATATCATGCATTGATGTGGCACCATCGATGGAGTGTCTATAGTTGGCTATAAATATGCACTTATAGCCACATTTATGGCATAAGTAGATTGTAGTTGCAGCAAATATTTTGCATTTTTTCCATTCAAAAGTTAGATTGTAGCCACATTTATGGCATAAGTAGATTGTAGTTCGTAGTCAGAGTCATTGAGTGTATGGATCTTTATTCAAGAATTGTTATACTTGAGCATGATAATGTGTGCGACGATAAAGACAAGCTTTCTGATAAACCTTACAGCACTTTGGATAGATTAGCTATTTTTATTTATGCATTTATTATTTTTAATTATTTATTAAATGCTTTCAATTAGTTATTAAATATTTTCTAGTTATTATGTTAATGAGGAAATTAAGTGAGATAGATTACACACATAAGTATGACCACTTCGAGCATAACATGTATTCACTTGGTAATCCCAATAACGTTATTGCTTTGGTACACCTAGTAGCGTAGCGCTTGGTTGCCCAACAATGGATACGTGGGTTTAGGATGTGTGTGGAAAGTGGGATCAGATGCTTATGTTAGGATTAGTTAACTACTAGTTAATTAATTAATTTAGATTAGTTAATTAAATTTTTTTTATCTACATTTTGAGCACCAAACTATAAAACATAAAATGATAAAAATTGGATGCCTCATTTACACTTAACCATACCAATGAATGTCACAAGTGTAATTGGGAAGACAACGATTACCCTTAAGGCTAGATTCAATTTCTAAAGGGCTAGTGCATTGGAAATGATAAAGTGTATGGAATTTGACCATGTCACATGTGAATGCTTCGTGATCTATATGGTTGGGCATAGGGGTACCTCATCACTCATCACTTGGTTTGCTAGTTATTTCATCTAACCTTATACATTTTTTTTGTGACAACATGTTTTATTTGTCTTATTTTTTTGTTCTCTTGGAGTTGTTCTTGCAAGGTGAAGCCTAAAGGCATTGCAAAAGTGTAACTTATTATAGAAACAAGTCACCATGTGACCTTGATGCACAAGATTTGATGAGTTTGTCCTACCATGCCAAGAGTGCTTATTCCACTTCACTTCCATTACCTCTCTTTGAGCCCAAACCTATAGGTTGATTGTGATCATTCTTTCCTTAGATGACAATGGTTACTAATGTTTGGCACTCATGCATTATGGCCATATGACCTCTTTCTCAACATGTTCCACTCGTAAGTCCATTGAATGTAACACATTTCATTCAATGAGAAAACTAAATCAAATTTGGCCTTGGAAATGAAATCCAATGAAGGTTTCACCTTGCAAAACAAAGAAAGAAGTAAATTGCTAAGAGGTTAAAGGACTAATGAAGCCCAAAAAGACAAATCAACAACTCCAAAGATGCAAATGGAGGAGCCTAATGGCTAAGGAAGAGTTAGAGTGAAGTGCTAGCTCCTCAAGAATATTATTGAGTGGCCAACACTTCAAAGCATAAAACTTGAAGATCTCATTGACCATTCAAAATATCATTTCCATAACTATAACCATGATGTCAACATATGGAACTCATTGTTAACCCTCATGACCATTTCCTTATAGAAAAATATGTCCTTTATCCTATATTATCTCACCATAACCTAATCAAATCATCACAAGCACTCTTTGCCATGGTTTAATACTAATAAATTAAGCATAAAGAGGGAACATTAGTGATGGAGCTATGGTGGTGTTTTGTATTGTTTGTTTATGTCTCTCAAGTCCATCCTCCAAACATCAACAAAGAGAGGCCAATAAAACACCATAAAAAAATTCATGTTGCAACCTTCACCATTAAACCCGAGGAAAGATCTTATTGCAAATGTGGGACTTGTAGCCCATGAGTTGCAATCTTGCATACTTGAACTTTGGGATTGAAAAATGCCTCATAACTGGTTATATCCTGACTTCCCAAATGAAAAAGGTCATCTCATGTCTATATTTGGGCTTGGGAAAGCTGAAAATGCCTTGGGAAGTATTAAATTTGCCATTTTCATGAGTTTTTGTGGAGTTATAGCCTTAACTACGTTGAAACCACCTACCCCTAGCATAGATGGGGTTGGGTTTTCATTTCTCTAGCAAAACCTAGCATAGTCACCACAAAACTCAACATAGCTACACACATCCAACATTGAAGTTGTTGGATTTTTCCGTTTCTTAGCAATGACCAACATAGACACCATATTTCCTAATGTAGATGCAACAAAAGCCAATGTAATACCAACAGTCCATTTACTATTTTTAGTACCCAATCTCGTTTTGATGATCTTGGGTGCATCTAAACTTATGATAAATGGAACTACACTAGATGTAAAAGGCCTACCACACTTGCACATGATTTCAATTTGTCAGTAATGATGACAAAAATTTTTTAGCAACAAATTGAACACCAACAACCTATTTAAACAAAGTTCCAACACTTTGAAAGGAATTTTTGGCAAATTGGCAATCAGCTGAGCATTGGAGAATCTCAGTACATTGCCTAGTACTTAAGCATTTTTCCATCATTTTTTAACAACTAATGCAGTAGAGTCACATCTAAGAACCAACAAGGAGGTTTTGGAATTTAGAGCTTGGAAGCACCTAGATTGTGCTATCGATTATAGAACATAACTTGGTGGTTTCATGAGACTTCAAGCATCATTTGGGCAACTCCCTGTGTATCTAGGCACACATACATGTACATCTTGAAACTATACTCCTATAATGTTTTTATTGTTTTAATAAAAATTAGCAGTTGATTCATTCATGCAAGTTTATTCCAAATTTAAATTTTATGCTTTTTCTTAGATTAGATTTTGATGAGTGGCGAGGTACCCCTACACTCAACCATACGAATACGAGCGTACACGCACGATCCAGTCGAACTCCGCAGACTAAATGCCTTAACGCCACAAGAAACACTTGGGGTTAATCGTTCGTTGTCTTCCCAGGCTTGCTTGTAAGTGTCACGATGTATGGTTAAGCAAGTCTGAGGTATATGATTTTCTTGGTATTTTTCGGTTTAGCTTCTATGCTATGAAAGGAAGGGTTGAGAAAACTAAACTAACTCAAACTAATGTCCTAGTCTAAATTAACTAGTGTCAGCATCCGTTCCCACTTGCCGGACACACCCTGAACTATGCAACTGTGGCTTACCAAATGCTAGCCGTTACTGGGATTGCCACACGTAACGCAAGTGCTCGAAGTGGTCGTACTGAGGCACCTATTTAGCCTATGTGTGATAAACAGCTGATTCCTTAGCCAGTTGTACACACCCGTGGATGCTCGTAACTAAGTCGTACTTATCACACGTTCTAGCCTAGCAATGAG
>MNCI01005091.1:0-62634 GCA_015680685.1 Gnetum montanum | reverse complement strand
TAGTGTAATTGATCCTCCTTGGTGAGTTTTGACACTTTTCAATTTAGTTTTCCAAGTCCTGGAGCTATCCATGTCAATGCCTAGGGTTGTGGATGAAAATATTACATTCTAAGGCTACATGGATCTTGGAAAATGTTTAAATCAATTTATAAGCTATCTTATATGCTAGTGTAGCATATTAAGCTTAACTTCTTAGCATAAGAACCAACTTTGACCACTCTTTAAGGTTTTTTTATAACATTTTGATCCTTGTGGCCTCCCAAGGTAGCAACTAGGATTTTGGCATAGATCCTTAGGGTTTTGAGATTAAAATGAATAAATTTTGATTTTTTGAGTTTTCTTAAACTCGTTCTTATGCTATGGTAGCATAATTGGCCTAAATAATAGCTTAATAACCTTAAAATATTAGCATATAAGCTCCTTGGATAGGACTCTTACATTGGTGAAAATTGTTGTTGAGAACTTGCAATTTTTTTAATGGGCCCTTTTTATGTTTATGAGTTGAATTAATTATGGCATAAGCTTGGTTATGATTAGTGTACATTAATAATCATGTTATTTTCTTTAAGCTAGCTTAAATATCAAAGGTTCGGTGGTTTTTATGCTTGGTGTAAGATTGAGTTGAAGGCCCAACGTATTGTGATAAAAGTAGAAAATTTCCTCAAGAACTTGAGTGTACAAGGCCTTTCATCCATTATTCTAGTTTAAGACAAAGGTAAAAGGGGCTTTTTTAGTTTTCAAAGGCATTTTAATCATCAACACTTAGAGGTCCTACACATCATATGTTCTTCCACACAAAAATCTCAATGTTGAAACCAATTCCACCACATCTCTACAAGTGTTAGTGCCTAGAATCTTCAATGGTGCTGAGCAAGCCTAATTCACCTCACCTTCCTAGCCATCCTTGCTCTAACATTCAAAGGGCAAGGAATCTTAGGTAGTTTTCTCACTATTTTCTAGGAAAAAGCTTTGGCATCTTCAACAACAATGGACAACAAGAAGGTAGGATATTTGAGATAAAATCTCATCTTGGATGAGATAGAGGAAGCTACCCAAGTGATTTTTCATCTACCAAATCCTAGTCCTGATGAAGGATTTTCTCTACATTCCACTAGGTACCAAGTTCTTACCATTTTTCTCAATTTTAGCCGAATTTGTAAAAACATTTTTCTACATGTAGGTTCACCTAGGCTAAAATTTTTTGATAAGATTGCATCAAACGTTACATCTAGGCTTTTCCATGGTACTAGAATTGAATTATTAGTTTTGGTAATAAATTTATGCAAATTTTAATTTTGTATCAGACTTATGCTTAGCATTTTTGGCCTATTTTGCTCAATTTTAACTTAAAATTGTTATTTTTTTCTAGGTTATATATGTTGGAATTTTACAATTTTGAGCTTGTGGGTTTTTTGTTCTAGGCTTTAAGGCTATTCTAGAGGTGGAATCATAATTTTTTGAATTTTGTTATTTTTATTTTGCAACTAGATTGTAGTGTTTTTAGTTAATCATGGTCACCTAGTACTTGTTCTATGCATAAAAAACCAAAAAAAATAAAAAAAAACTTTTTATAGTGTTTTTTTTCCAAGCCTAGAATGTAACAGCAATCACTTTGTAGTTTTTACATGCACAATGTGATTTTCTGACTAAGTTTGGGCAACGTTGGTCATAAGGGTTCATTGTTGGTATTTTTGGATTTTTCCATGGGCATGATTAGCATATGGTATTAGTTTTGTTTGATGCCATAGCATAATTAAGTTTTGGGGTTTTGTAGTGGCAAGGTTTGGCAGTGTATGAGCTCCAAAACTTAGCAAAACTTCGTTCTTTACCTCCACCTCATCCTCAATTTTCAAGCTTGCCCTAGCTTATTGATCATGGCTTCATGGAAAAATCTACCCTATGATATCCAACATTGTCACTTTGGCTAAAATTTATTGTAACAATTTTAGTTGTAAGGTAAATATTTATAATTATGCTAGCTTGAAAGCTTCATGGGTTAAGTGTTTATGGAAATGTTTAAAGTTAGTTACAAAGTGTCAAAGTAGTTTTTAATGTAATAAACTTGGTTATTGAAGTTTTGATTTTGGTTTTGGAGCCTATGGTTATCTCATGGCAACGATGGTATTGAAGAGTTACTTTTAGTTGAAACTTAGTTAATTTTTGTTATCAATTTTTAATCCCTTTCCCATGGTCTAACAATCATGTGTTTTGATTATGTGTAAAGCTTTTTTGAAAGCCATCTTAGTAGTTATTGAATTGATGGGAATCATATGCTACACAAGATNTCTAGGATACCTATTATACAGTCACACTTTGCTACAAATGTTGCAATTGTCATTACTAAAATCCTTTTTTCTAGATGTTCTAATTACATTCTCAAATTTATGGTGGATGATCTTGAGGTTCAAGCAAACATTGAAAAGAGTAATAACACTTGTTTGGTGTGTTAGGTAGTTTTCTCAAATTTGGAACATGCTAGAGTATTCCCAATATAATGTCAACAACACCTTGCTCATTGGCCATAAAACCAATACTCTCTTCCAAAACCCCCCTAGGAACTATTTACCTACTTGAAAGGTAAGTTTTATTTTAATTTTTAAGTTCATTTTTGGTTTTAATTCTAACGATATTTGTCTAAATTTTTTTATGTTATATTTTCTTGTAAGTATATGGTGAACCATAAAGGGTTGGTTAATAATGACCAAGCTTTGTCTTTGCTCATACATCTTTAGAGGTCTTTAGGCATGGCATGGTTGTGAGATTTTAGGTGCTTAATCAACTTGGCAATGAGTGTAGCAAACACCTTAGAAAATATTCTAATATATATAAACTAAGTGTATCCAATAAACATGCACATAAGTGGTGGTCTCATGCAGATTTTGGAGCATGCATGACACTTTGATCTAAGGTTTTAGCCATGCCTCTAGTCAATAAGGAAAGATCATTAGAGCATAGTTAACATTTTTGTTTTTCTTTTTTTAATTTTTCCTTTTTTTTTATGCCTTTCTATATTTTTCTAATTTTTTAGTTTTAATTTGACTCATGGGCTGATTGTATTATCTTGTAGATTCCATATGAAAGTTCATGCTTTCCGTCACTATTTTAGGTCATGCTAAGGAGAGAATTCAACTCAAGTGGGACAAAGTGGAGGTCTTGTTGGACTAGTTGAGAGACAAGGCTCCATTAGATCTCCAACAAAGATTAATTGATGCTAGATTATATGATTTATTTATGTTGCATAGCCCATCCATTTCATATATTGAAATGTTAAACATGATTGACTCTTTTGATAAGGATGTCACCAAATTTTTCCCTCATGTTCATGGTGTCCCTATAGTTTTGTGCATTATCAATTTCATGTTTAATTTTCTCTTTGGCATACCTTTTGATAGTGTCAAGGTTGTTGGTAGAGTAGGGAAAGATTCTAGTATTCATAAGGAATTAGATTCTTAGTTGAATTCTCCTCCTAGATCTCTATTTTCTATTAACAAATGTAAAGATGAAGAAGTAAATCAAACCTATTCACTTTTCCACTTTAGGGTCTTTCCCCTATTTTTATCTCAAAAGAAAAATTTTGGGTTTTAGTAGGCTTGGATAATGAAGAAGGTTTTAATGGATGGTACTAGGTTGAACTAGCGCACCTTCTTAGTTAATGGACTACAAGAGAAAATTAGAAAACTCCATAATAACCTTGATTCCACTTGTCATGTTCACTTCACCTTCTTTAGTGCACATTTGAGGAGGTTTGTAGAGTTTCTATTGTTCAAGAGAGATGTAAAATGTGTTGGATGTAATACCTCTCAACACTCTAGACCATGGGAAAAACAAGTTGTAAGCATTATCCATTATGATAATCCACTTGTAGAGGATGTGGGTGAGTCACTGTCTATTATCACTAAGAATGTTAGTGGTATACATGATTATTCCCCTGATAGCATGGGGTCTAAGCCTCATGATACCCAAAAGAACATAAAGGAGGCCAAATAGTCTCATGCTAAAGTAGAAGGTATTGTTAGAGAGAATATAAAATAGGCCTTGTGTTGAAGAAAACATTCATGTTCCAAATGAGCCAGCTCCTAAGAAGATAATCCTTAAGTTTAACAAGGAAAATCAAGCCATTGGTGGTATGTATACATTTATTCTTATCTTTACATTACATGATTTCTTTAGTTTTATTTTTGTCTTTTTAGTGTTCACTAGCTTGTTTTATATTATTGGTGGTTGTTGTTTTGTTGTAGGGAGATAACAAGAGTTGGTTTCCCATGCTACTGCTATTGTAGCAAAAGAGCAATGATGCAAGGAGAAGGAGGAAAGACAACCTATGGGAGCCTTAGATGCACTAGATACCATTCTAGATGATCTTCCCATCAAGGAAAATCCTCCAATCATCATACCTTTTAACTTCCCTAGTATAACTTAGAATTTATTTTATGTTGACTTGTTTTGCATTTTTAATATTTTTATATTTTAGTTTAACTTGTTACGATGTTGACTTGTTGTAGCCATCAATGGATGTGAACGTCCTTAAGAAGCATCTCCCTAGGAAGTGTCTATATCCACATTCCATTCTAAGCCTTTGGTGGAGGCCCTAAACAAAATGGACTTTATGAAAGGAATGATGGATGATATGGTTGAGAGGTTGCAACAAATTGTCCTCAATGTTGGTGTTTTTACTTTTGCATTGTTAAATCATTTTAAGGTTACATGATTTTAGGAGAGTTTTTTTCTTTATATTTAGGTTATTTTATGTTTTTTAATTTTTTTTATTTGATGATTCTTTTGTTTTTGTGTTTTTTATTTTATGAAAGTTTCCAAAGTAAGGTGGAGTCCCTTAAGAATGTAAGAATTGGATGAATTCCTTGAACTTCCTTCTAATGTGAAAAATGTTTCACATAGGTTGTATGAAGGGGTAAAAAAATGTGCTGCAACTTATGCAAAAATATTTTGAGAGTCCCAACATACAAATGAGTTGTTGTTTTAATGAATTGTAGCATTGGAAAAGGAATACAAGGAACTAAAATCCTAGGTTAGAAGCCTTGAAGATTAGAAACAATTCATAGAGGCACATGTTGAAAATAGGAATTCTTTACGTACATAGGAGATTAAGTGATTTCATTATTGGAGTGCTAGAAGTAATGTTGAAAAATACATGAAAATAGAGGTCCTAGATCGCAAGTTGAAGGAATGGTGGGATTAATGTTCTTGGATGTTAGAATGGGGAAGGCAACAAAAGGCACATAAAAGGTTATACAAAGCAAAAAAGGCCAAATATCTTAGGTTATGGCATGAGGTAGTCATGACACAATGTAAGTACAAAATGTTTTTGCAAGTGATCGATGCAGAGGGTACTTAGGGTACTTACAAGTAATTCATAGAATTATTAGTGGTTGCTGATTCTCCTAGTCCTCAAATCACCACCGCATTTAGGGAAATGGCCATCACTAATTTTTCCAATGCCCCACTTATGTGGACAAATATAGAGAGGGGAAAAATTTTAGTAGGAGTGGATCTTGGAGACATTAACTGGGTGAATATGAGTAAATAATAGATTCTTCATGGATTAGAGGAAGGGCTTTGAAGATTCATCACAAAAAGACATAGCTCCTGAGGCCCTGAGGTTTGTGTAATTAGCATTTAAAATTTCATATTTTTATTTTATGTAGTTTATGTTCTCACATATTTATGTTGTATTTTTATTTTTTTTGGTTATTATACTCACGAATTGTTTGTATATTTTATTGTTTATAGATTCTAGGTGATAAAGATGATAATGCTGATAATGGTGCTAATAGTTTGGATGATATTGATGATGACATTCCTCATCCTCATGTTGCCTAGTTTTGGTTATAGCTAGTTTTGGTTATAGCTAGACATGTGACGCTTTGTTATTTTTGTTACTTATTATAGTTGGTTTTTATATGTTGGCTACTATAGCCCTTAGGACTATGTATTGTCATTATCTTTTTTCTTTTTTTTTTTCCTTTTTGTCTTTTTGTCATATGTTGCACAGTGCAACTATGGCTATGAGACATGGATGTTATTATTTTATTATTTGTCACATAGTGTGATTATTATAAGCATTTTAGTTTTATGACACTTTATATCTTGTATATTATTATTTTTAGTCTGGATTTATATTTTTGTTACTTAAAAGGGCTACACGTTAAGATGACATGATTACAAAGTGAAGTAAGACTATAAAACAAGGTATAATTGAAAACAAGCAAGAAAATGAGTTATGACATACATGTAAAATAAGTAAAATAAAAATGTGAATTTACCAATTTTAGGCCTCAATAAGACACTAGTTTTAGGCATGGTAGGCCCTTTTTTTTTAATTTTAGTTTTTGTATTTTTCTATTTTTTTATGGTGTTTTATAGCTCTAAGTAAACATAAAAGAAGACATGAATTGTAGTGTAATGCTAAAATGTAAAGTAAGGCTATGTAATAAAATAAAAATATAATGTAATAAGGTAAAAGCTTAAAAATAGAAGGTAAACATGTAAGTAAAATAGAAAACAATGCTACGGATTAAAAGACTAGGCCATATCATACAAGGTTGAGCATGTAGAAATTGTACTCAATTGCACAACTATTTCCTAATCTTCAAGAGATTAGGGAATGTGTAGGGTCTATGTTGCAAAATTTTGTACTCTCCACCCCTTCACTAACAATGTTAAATGGGATCTCATCCCATGTTTCATTCGTGATCTCTACATTTTTGTTCTTGATTTGCTTGATATTGTTGTGGTTCTTTGTTTCATTTTGGCTTATGAGAGTTTCTTCTTGAAACTCCATCTCAAAGATCTATTCTATACCAATATTATAAACAAGAAATGGGATTGTATAGTCTCCATGAATGACAATTTCACCTCCCTCATAAGCTAGGTGAATTTCTTGATGAACTATAGAAGAGATCACTCATAATTTCACTAACCAGCATCTTCCTAGGATTAGATTAAGTTATGGTGTCTCTTCTACTACTAGGAAATTAGCAAATATTGGGAATTTTTCTCCAGCTATGAAGTCAAGTAAAATAGACCCCTTTATAGCCACTCATGATCCTTTAAATGATTTAAGGATGGAAGCCAAGGTGTTTTGCATGTGCTTCACCAAGCCTAATTGCTCCATAATTATGAAGGGTATGACATTTGTAGCTATCCTATTCTCTACGTGCACCCAATGCATCTTGTATTGGTCCACCCTTATCATTATAAACAAAGAAAATTTTGACATGTCACCATTTTTGAGTTGATTTTAACCTCACTGTCAAGAAATGTTAAGGTGTTTATCTTCATCTTTTCCCTAGGTAAGGAAGGCACCATCATTGCATTGATGAACTCTTCATTGCTAGGGATATTTTCACCTATGGGAATAAATGTCAACATCATAAATAACACTTTGCAATGGGCATGGAAGGTCATAACTAGGTCATATAGGCTCAGGGAAGTGTTTTTCTACTTGAGTGAAAGTTTAACCTGCTCCATGGCAATGAGGAAGTCTTTATCATTGTTAGATGTTTTTTCATTCTTCCTAGCTTTGACTTCTTCCATTCTACCTAGGCGTTTGATCTCATGTTTCAAGGTTTGTTGTTTAGCTTCCTTCGTTTTTTTCCTATTTTTGGTTATCTCCTCTATTTTTGCTTGATGTAGGTTGTGCATTGGGGTCCATGGGTGTAGCCAAAATTAGAGTAGGCTTAAGTGGGTCTACTTCCTTCCATAACTTTAGGCGATCATTGTCCTTAGTATTAAGCTTTAGAGATGATTTCTTATGTTACTTTTGAGGTTATTTCTTCTCATTTGATTAATAAGGAGTTGAAGAGTTGGCTATCACAAGAGGTCATTGGTCATTTTGGCTTACAAGTGTAGAGGTAGGAGTTACTCATATCACAAAAGAAGCCTTTGGTGGTGGCACTCTTATGACAAACAAAGATCTAGCACTTGTAGAAGTCTGTTCATTACAAGGGAATACATTAAGAAAAAATGGTGCCTTTATGATTTTAGGCTTATTGTTGATGTTGAAGGTGGCATTGGAAAATGGTTTTTTATTAGCATTAAGGTGATCTTTGTACACTTGCATCAATTGAATTTGGGGCTTGACTAGGTTTGAAGCATCTAGAATTTCCTTTCCACTATCTATCATCTCATGCAACTTATCTTTTAAGGCTAATAAAATACAATGTCATGACCTAGTAGTTGATGGTAGTGGTAGAATAGTTCTAACTTGAAGTATTTTGGTACAAGTGGATCAACCTTTATTGCTATCAAGGATTTTTAGTAATCTTGCAAAGCGATCATGCATCTTCTAAGCATTCTTATATAGTTGCTTATATTGTATGTGATTAATCTTTAGTAATTGATTAAGAAGCTCTAGTGATTTTAACAGAATTCTAGTATACCTTGACCTATACTTTTGCTTAAAGTTAGGTTTCATTAGGTTAGATGTTGATGCCCCAAATGTTGAAGATTAAGGGGCGGTCGTAGGGACCTTAGGTTGTGTTGTTTTGGATCCTTGTGTTATTTTTGTTTCTTTGGCCATAGTGGCCATGGCTACGTGATTTTATTTCCCCTTATCTCAATTCTTTCTCATATGCTAGTTTTTACATGCTATATAAGCTAGACCATTACTTGCCTTAGCAGCATTCTATATGTTTTTTGTTTGGGATAAATCTTAACAAAGGGACCGTGGGTCTAGATAGTATAGTTTAGACTTGATGAAATCATTGACTACCCCCTTGAAGATGGCCAGAATATGCATCTTAGTGATGGGTTTAGGAATCTCATTAAGAAGAGCATTCCATCACTATATGAACTTCTAAAATGGTTCAAGAGGCCCCTTCTTAACTTTTATATGTTGATCAAGTGTTGTGTCACACTTCAAATTATACTTGAAATGGTTAGCAAATTGGGAGATCAAATCTTTTAAAGATGCAATAGAACCTCTAGGTAGGACATGGTACCAATCCAAGGCTTTCTTGGTTAAAGGCATAAAGAAGACACACATCATGACATGGGATCAACTTTGCAACAACAAGCATTGAGAGTAGAGGGTGATGAGGTATGAGTTTGGATGATCCTCACTGTTATACTTGGTAAATTGGGGGATAGGAATGCTATCAGGAAGAGTTATTTGAGGGATGACAAGACTAATGAGGTCATCTTGCTAGAAGTCCATGATCTTGACTATCTAGGTTGTTCAGGCTTTGAGCTTTTTTGGCTCTTTATTAAGGTCTAGATAATCCAAGACCAAGCCTTGGGGCATCCCTGTAGGTTTTGGATTTTGTACACATGGTTGCAAAGGGAATTAAGAGACTTGGGGCTATGCAATAGACATTGGTATTGATGGCAAAGACTAGGTGATCACTGTGGTAGAAAGGTTAAATAAGGAAAATGATGTTTGCATTGGGACCTAAGGGATGAAGGGAACAAAGGATGTATGAGAGGCTTGCAATGCTTGGGATCTCAAGAAGGGACTTACTAGGATAGAGAAATAAGGTGATTAAAGGATACCACCAATGATGGCCACACAAAATGGGGTTGAGTTGCAAACAACATCATAAAGAATAAGGATATGGAATGGACTGTTGTTTGGGACTGGTGTGCTACTATAACAAGCATTGAGGTGAACATAGTAGAAAGAAAGGGAGTAGACTTAGGGTCTTGACTTACTAAGGACATATGGAATGTAGAGTTAGGGGTATCTACTTTTGAAGTTGACTATTGAAACAAGGTTCCTATGAATGTCTCTAGTTCATGTTCTACTTTGAATTCATCCTAGTCTTCTTGGTTGTTTTCTAAACTAGTCTTCTCACTCACCTACTCTAACTCTATGAGTTGTGCTAGCATGCATGTGTGAAATTCTATAATCTCAATATGGTGATAAGAGGAAGGAATGTACTCCTTTCCATTTCAGTGAATGATCTTGAATTGACATTACTTGACACTTTGATTCCATGTGTGAAATGGAAAGGCTAGCTTGCATCTTAGCATAAATGAAGTTATAATATTCTTCATTAATATTCATGTAGGATGGTTCTAATCCTAGTTGTCTAAGGGATTGCCTATGCTCTACTATGGCAAGATTCTTGGGATCATAAATATGAATAAAGTCCTGGCTATAGGCCATGTGCACTATGTTCTGGGGTCGAACTATTGAACATTGGCAAGGCATAAACTATATGAGGCTAACACATTGCATAAACTTTGGACTAAGCTACTAACATTTTAATGAAGGTTAGAAACTTTCAACGTAAACAACTTTAGCTTATAAAGCTTTCAACTTATGTGAGTCTTTAACTTATGTGAGTTTTTAGCTTATAAAGCTTTCAACTTCCATAAATGCAACAATCTTAGTGTATAAGTTAGAACTTCCTCAACATATAAGCTAGAATTTCCTTAGTGTATAAGCTAGAATTGCCTCAGCATATAAGCCAAAATCTCCTTAGCATATAAGCTAAAACTGCCTAAGCATATAAGTCAGAATTACCTTAGCATATAAGCTAAAAATGTTATGGGAAAAATAAAAAAAAAATTAGTAAAGTTACTAGGCATACTTAGGCTAGCTTCAAATAAGCTAACTACAAAATTAGTAATTAAGCTAGCTTAAACATTAGAAATAGACAAAAAACTATAAATATGCTAATAATTAGGCTAGCATGTAGATATGATAAAAATTAAGCTAGCATATATATATATATATATATATATATGAGAAATAGGAGTAAAACTATAAATACACGATCAAATATGTCAGCTTATGATGAAGAATTCAGGCAAAGGCTCTCCTTCTAGCACTAGAAAATGTAGGGGCTAAAAAGTTTAGTTCTGAAGGGCCAAAAATTTCAAGGCCATAACAGTTTAACCCTAGATCCAATGAACCTTGGAAAAGAATCTAGAGCACCTCAGACAGTCTGATAGATTTCTTGAAGATGTAGGGGATTTGTTACCATAATGTTAAAAGGAGATGTGTGTGAATGGGAAATTCCTAGTGTAACTAACTAAACGACAAAGAAACAAATAAAGTGAAATAATGGCCACAAAAATATGCTATAAATTTGTATTAAATATAAGAAATTTCAATGAAATAGTTTAGAAAATACAAGTTATAGGCTTTAAAAGCTTAGTAGCCTAAGAGATGTTCTTGGAATTCAATGCAGGATGTATTCTACAATGAGAATCATGCTTGAATGTCTCAGATGATCTACCATGAAACTTGATCTACAACTAGTTTTCTTTATCATAGTTATTTACACTAAATAGAATGTTGTGGTAGGTATATACTTTTGAAATCCTCACTACTCCAAATGTCTCTAGTTTAGCCTAAATGCTCCAAATTTCCAAAAATTTCCAAATAGGTGCATGAAACTCGTTAAAATAGGTTGAAGCATTGCTGATTTCACACTACTAATTACTACAACATGTCAGATGATTCTAATGAGTATAATTTGCAATATGTGAATGCCAACATAATTTGGATTTTGGCCCAAAATTCTAGCATAATTGGAATTTCTTTTCAACATATATGCCAGCATATAAGGACTTTGGCTTAAATCTACAACATAATTGGTATTTTCCATTACTTATATGCCAACGTATATGTCATTTTGGACATTGTTATGCTAGTGTAATTGGCATTTCCATCACCCAAATGTGTAGCCTAGAAACCTCCAAAGTATATAGCTTTTCTAGCATATAAGCTACCAACGTTTTGGCTTTTACTATCAAATTTTGGTAGCGTACTTACATTTTTGGCCTCTATATGCTAGCTTGAATGAGACCTTCAGTTTATAAGTTTCAAATTACATCTTTGTACACTAGAAACTATTCAAATTGAGTTGAGGGAAAAAAGCCATGAGGTGGGATTTCCAATGGAAAAATGGACACTTGTTTCTACCTTTGAAATTCCGATTAAACTACAATGTAAACACTGTAACTATTAGGCCACATATGCGAATGCAAAATTTCTTTGGATTGTTTACAAATTTTCCTTTCATCTCTTGCAAAGAGAGAAAATGATTAAGTTTCTTTAACATTTATAGAATTAACATATAGATGTTATACGTGATGTTAGTTATACTTACCATATGATGTAGAAAGCTTGAAACTTGTTACCTTTATCCAATTCCAAATCTCTTTGTCATTCAAAATTGGTTTACTTAATGGAGGACTGACATCTGCAAGAGGTAAAGGTGGGATCTCTAACTATTGAAGTTCATCCCTTCCTCTATCCTCACTCCCCTATATTTCTTAACCTATTTCATCAAAGTTTAGATCAAAGATGGTAGAAAAAGACATACTTTCCTCATCCTTATTTATTTTCCTTTGATAAAAACAAGTCATGCAAGAAATATCTTTTCTCCATGCTTATACCTTCCTTCTAATCTTCTAGGATTGAAAGAAGGTTGGAATGTAGCCACTTCTCTTTCCATTTCAATGCTATCCTATCTCGAGCAACTTTTCTAAAATAGTTGTGTTATTATCACATCATTTTTGGATAATTTTAAAATTAGAAACTATGCTATACCAATGACACTTAGCAAAAAGATTACTTATTCATGCCTTTAATTTTTACTAGGATACTTTGACTTTAGTGGTCTTGGTTGAGATTTCTTTCTTATAAAGATGTATCCTCTTTCTTAATGCATATCCTTGCCCAATAGTTCTGAAGATAGCCTTCAAAATTTCCTCCTTCCATGCTTTTTAATCTCCTCTTATTTTCTTCTAAATATCCTTAATGCTAAATGATTCTATGACATAACCTCTTTTCAAACCTTTAACATCAAAGTCAAAAGACTATCACCTTCAATGCTATAAGCTAACATCAAACTTTCCAAGTGTTGGCATAATAGGATCAGGAAGGTTGTTTTAGAAGCAACATCAGCTTGCTTCTCTCCTCATCAATAAAATAATATCACCACAACCTTTATTAAGTCATAATAAAATCCACAATTAAGTTGCTTGTTCACTATCTTCTTCTTTCCCTTCTTGTCCCCTTGAGGCATCTTCTCCATTTATTCTACTACTCCTTGATAGATCATTGATGCCTAGTTGGCTACTCTTCCTTGGGACATTGCTCCCTAAAATTCATACGACCACCTAGGGGACAACTTTTGCTTCCAACCAATCTTATTATAAAATAGTATTTCAATGAACAAAGGGTACAACTTCTTCAGGTCTTCATTTATTCTCTTATGTATATTGATGACATATATCTTTGTTGATATTGTCCATTCTTCCATGACTAACAATTCTAATGAATCCAACCTAAAACTATTAATCTTTATTTCTCTCTCTAGAAATTCCAACCAATACCTAAGTGTAGTTGGATCCCAAGTGATAACAAAACAACCTTTTCTACTACATAACTCTTTATTAATCTAACACATTCTACTATACTAGGGTAGGAATGCTTTAATCCTAAACCACACAAAATTCTCACCTTGTTAAACCTACTAAAGTATTTTACTCACTATCCTTCAAATATCCACTTTTCAGTGTTTTTCTCTTTACTAGTAGATCTCACTTCAAATTATTTAATGACTTCCATATCATCATTGTTTATTTAAGCTGCAAATAGGCACATGCTACCATTAGCTTCCTCTAACTAACAACATCACCTTCTAACTTCAAAAATTAAAAAATACATGAAAAATTAATTAGAACTACTTACTATTTAGCCTCAAGATGATTCTAGACCCCTTTAGCCATTCTACATTTTTTCCATTAACTTCATCCCACAGTGGATGTTAATAAACTTGATATCATCATTGTTTATTTGAGCTGCAAATAAACACAGGCTATCATTAGCTTCCTCTAACTAACAACATCATCTTCTAACTTCAAAAATTCAAAAATACATTAAAAAATTAATTACAACTACTTACTATTCAGCCTCAAGATGATTCTTGACCCCTTTGGCCATTCTACATTTTTTCCATTGACTTCATCCCATAGTAGAGGAAGCCATCCATGGTTGCTATATTCATTCCAAAACTTGTACAATCTTAATACCGTATCTTGAACATTGAAATGGGGTATTACTTGAGGTCTCCAATTTCAATGTTGGGAAGATCTTGCAACAAGCTCTACAATAATTCCAAATGATTGGAACTTTTCCTATATGGATCAGCAAATCAACACAATAACTTCTAATAAAGTTTAATCAACATAAGACTTATTTAACCATGCTTAAAGTTTGAACTACTAACTCATCTCTCAACAAAACTTTAAGAACTTGGGGGTCGAACATTGCTATGAAAATTTGGATTTCTATATGTAATATGTTGTTGATACTAAACTATCAATACTCCCATCTCTCCATGTTGTTTTTCATGATTGGTGTTCAGATCAAGACAACATGTGATGCATTGAGTTGAATCTTCTTGAAGAAAAATGACAATCTAATCTTCATCATCTTCATGAATATCAAGTAGATATTTAGCATTATCATTTCAAACATGTTAGAATTAGACATATTTATAAGGGTGACCTAGTTCTTGAATATTTTGTGAACTTCAAAGATACAAAATTCCCTCCCAATTGGCAGGGTCCTTTCTAGGTGGTTTAGTCTCTATAAAATGGTTCCAACATTCTATCTAAACTTGATAGGACATCAATTTCTAGATCCTATCAACAAAAGCTACCTAAAGATCTCTACATGTAACTAACCTACAACATTAAATTTTCTAACTGGTCAAGATCGATCAAGTATCTTTTAAGTCATAGTTTTCTTTTTATCAAAATTTTCTACTATAAAAAAATATATACTACATAGACATAATAGGTTTTCTTTAAATTATATTTTTCTTATTACTTCCCCTTCTCCATATCATATTTTACTATTTCTCTTCCTATTTTTCTCATATTTTCTAATGCTATCTATCTTGTTCTACTGTATGTGCTGAGCACAACCAATGAGGTTTTGAGTAACTGAATATCTCATTGCTTCATGTGAGGATGTAATTGAGCATATTATTGAGTGGAATATAGAAAGATTACTTTGAAAGTATATATGATATTCTTTTAGCCATACAATATGAAGGATTTATCCATGTCTCACTTCTATGGCATAACACCATCTTCATGAGAGGTGTATGGATGATATTTTTTTTCTCTTCTTTATTTTTTACTTTCTATTTTCATATGACATAATTTCTACTCTCATGTACTATATTTCGTGTTTTCTTCCTCTCATTTCATCTCCTATTTATTTTCATTCCTCTCTATATTTAGCATTAGTAAGGATAAACAAGTATCTCTTCCCCAATGTAACAAGGAAGTGATGTAAGGTGATGTAAAGAGTATTAAATTTGCATATGAGTGAGGTAAGAGAAAGGTCAAATTTAGAGATTTAGCCACATCCCATTTCTATGAAACATCACTTCACCATTGGTGTATTAATGATGTTCCTAACATTCTTTTCCATACTTTTATTTCTTTCTATTTTAAGTTTTCGCTATATCTTTTTCTTTCTCTATTCCTTTCTCTTCTTATTCTCTACATTGGTAAGGTGAAACAATTCTTTGCATTACTCTAGTGAGGAGGTGATTGAGAGAATTGAATTAGTTAGGAAGTTCTATATATGGATTTTCATATGTGCATTGTGAGATCAAGCCACAACTCAATTTTGTGGCATAGTACTCCACCATAAGTGTATTGGTAATATCCCATACTTTCTCCCCATTCATTCCACTATGTTCATTCCTCTTGTAGGTATCCAAGTCATGTCTTTTCTTGATGGATTCTCCCTTATCTTTTTAGTAGTATCCATTAAGAGGAGGCGATGTTGTACCCACTTTCATTTTTTTGTACATAAGTTAGAGTTCTAGGTACATTTCATGACTTTTAGCTCAAAGTCCTCTTCAGTAGTCTAGATTCAATGTTTGTCATCATCTACAATGTAATTTTAGTATCTCCATCTTTAGCTTATCAGAAGTAATATCTCATGTCATCAATGACATCATTTTTGTTCTCTATTTTTGTGGCTTCCATATTTAACATTTGGCATTGTTTCTAGCATCAATTTTTTTTCAACTTTTAAACATCTAACATTAATCTCACATTTGATGTCCAATGTTAAATTTCACTTTTGCAAAAAATTATTTTTTTAATGTCCAACATCAATATTTCATTTTATGTTTGACATGAATTCTGACATTGACTATTTATATGTCACTTCTCATATCTAGAATTTTTCAGAAAATTCTAGAAGATTCTATGGACCTCAATGCATTATTCTGTTATGAACTATGAGATGTTTTGGCTTATAAATAAGAGAATACTTCCAAACAAAAAGGGGTTGGTTGGCATCTATTAACATCTGGTTAACTTTTTGCTGATTAATATCTCCTTAGAATTCTTCTTAGTTATCTCTACTAGTAAGTGTTGTTGGCTTTTTGCTTGTTGGTGATTTAAAAATCCTTTTCCAAACATTGTACCTTTGCAGAAAAACTATTTTCTTGCTAAATATATTAGTTCCTATGATTTTTCTAATCTCCTCTTCTTACTGACATATTTGTATCCCATTCATGTTATCCTCCAGATACATGGAGAGTTACTCAGAATCAAGTCAACAAATCAATGTGATCTAATCCTCTACTAGGTCAATCATTGAATCTACAAATGTGCTTATCAAATCTCACTAGGCATATACATTGAAGAAGAAGTAAGAAAACATAGCTTCTTGTTAGATACCTGTAATCCCTAGTACATCTTCTAGAGTAACGAGCCAGGCCAAATTCATTGTTGGATTACTTTAATAACTATCTTTCATTGTAGAGAAGTCACCTCATCTATGACTGACTCATGAGTTGTATTTGTGGAGGAATGATTCAAAAGTCAAAAGATCATCAAGACATAAAATAATTAAAATCAAATCCAATCAATTCCCATACTTTTGATTGTCACTCATAAGTAAAAACATAATTTATTATCCTAACTTCTAATATTAAGTTCAAGAGTGAAAATTAATAATTAAACCAAATTGAAATCTTAAATACAAGCATAGATTATGAGGATTACAAGGGAGACTTCACCTAATCTCTAATATTTCCTTGCTATTTCCACAGTGTAGCAACCTTGACAGCCCAACAATGGAATCCAATGGTCTGTAGTTGCCACAAAGCTCAATAAATCCTCACTTAAAAATTCTTCAAAGTAAATTGATTTCAAAATGATGTGGGTTCTCTTGGTTATTGATTCTAGGTATTTCTTTTGGGTGTCCCCTAGGTGCCCAATGGATGCCCACTGCTAGTTACAAAGTTAAATGTCTTATTTATACTTCAATAGTATTTAAAAATAAGTATTTTAATAATATATTGATATGAAAGAATTCGATACTAATCCATGAGAATTGATGTTATTGGCAAGTTTGTCATCCTTATGTCTTAAATCAACATGGAAGCGATATCTTTCATGTGCATGATGCTTCACTCCACATGTTCACCATCCATGTCAGTGTTGTTGATGAGATTAGTACTATGAATATGCCACTAGGAAAAACCACCGGTAGGGGCATGGTTGATGGCATTCATTGGTAGTAAACACCTTGCCAACAACATTACTTCTAGAAGCAATGCTTCCCACCTATAGAAACTGAAAAACTTTCAGCATCTATTACATTTTCATCCACTACATTGTCATCAGTGCCTTAAAGAATTGCGCTACAACACATAACAACTTTATCTCGGGAATAGTGATTCCCACTGAGTTTGGAATGCTGTAGTCACTACCATAATTAGAACTGATTGGTAGGCACAATTGCTGATGTAGACATTGATGTAGTTACTAATAGGGCAGTCATTTCTGGTGGGATAGTAGTGTTGTTCAATGATGATGTTCTAGAACACAATGTCATTGGCCATGCTACATCCACCTCATTATTGCACTCTTCTATAACATTGAGGTTACTATACAATGTGCTACATGATAGTGTTTCATCATCTCTATTGCCCTTGTTCACATTGTTGCATAGTTTCATTTCATTTAATTATTGTGTTACATCATCATTTTGGCAATGCCTTGTAATGCATCTTGCAAACTTATTGCAAAATGTGAGTTATTCGTTGGCATACCCATGTAACCTCTTTTTCTTTGACAAAAGTATATCTCAAATTTCCCCTTACAGTATTGACACAACAATAGTAGTAGCACAAGAATAAGATATGCCATGATCCTTCTCCTTCTTCCTCCTCTCTTACATCATAGTAGCATCAACACAATCATGAAAAGCATGGCTAAGGTGTAGCATAGAAATATCTAGTAGTTAAACTTTCTTACCTTCTTCCCTGACTTCTTTCCAAGTGCATAGCAAGTGTTCATAGGGCAGTTGAACATGGATGCAAGTCTAGCCATGTAAACAATAGTAGTTCTACTTAAGGAGATGACAAGTAATATTCACATGATGACTTTCCATCGACATGTGTAGTACATTTCTCTCATGCTTATCTTTTAAGAAAGTATATCTTTAAACTAACGCAACATCATTTTCATAGTTGTATGTGCTACATTACCAACTTCTGTAAAGGTGGAGCCCATCACTATAATGCTTCTAGTCTTTTCCTAATTGACTAGAAACTTTAATGAAGTTTAACTTGATTGATAAGATATTGCAGGTCCTATTGCTGAGCGCATTTGCAAATAAGCTCTCCACAAGCAAGCAGAGGAATAGTGGCCAAATTGCAATATTTCTACATGTTATGGAGCTGCATGGTGTTACCACATTGACATTGCTCTAATTATAAAGTTTAATGTGTTGATGAATAAATTTTGAATGCACCAAAACCAAGAAAGAAAACTCATTTTAGGAAACTATTGCCCAAGGTGCCTCTTGTATGGGTACGAAAGCTCAGGAATAGTCTCAGCTAGAGGGGGCTATGTGATGTTTAAAAATAGTAAATCAATAAAAAATTTTGGAATTTAAAAAAATTTATTCTTAAAATTCAAGAATACAATAGGTAACTAAAATGAATAAATTTTCCTTGGTCACATTAATGCTGCCAGTTTGTCAATATTGATGGTGTCCACTACTAGGCAAGAAGAATTTGATCACTACTGAAGAGGGAGAGAAAGGGAAGAATTGAGATGCATGCACATGTACACCACCATCACTATCATGATCACCATCACTGCCTTGGGAGCTCACTTACCTATCACACAGACCACAAGGAAGGAAAGCCGTAGATGACATTGTCTATTGTAGGCATGCCATTTGGGAAGAGCTAGAAGACTATCTACTATAGCGTAAAAGAAGAAGGAAGAAGCTTCCACCTACTAGTTTCTTAGCCATTCCTATGCACCGCTACTACCAAGGGAGAGAGAGAGAGAGAGAGAGAGAGAGAGAGAGAGAGAGAGAGTTGCTCATTGTAGCCCCAAATAAAAAGATATCATCGGTGTTTTGGTAAGAGAGAAGAAGCTAGATCCCACATTGTAGAGGAAGCCTACTATCTACCACCTCTAGGAGAGACTAGAGGTTCTAGCCCAAGATGCTAAGGGAGGCCCGATGCAATGTCCCCCTAAAAAAAAGAAGCCTACCTATTGGGTTCTTGGCTGCTCCAGGATCCAATGCCAAGAATAAAGAAACAAGACTACAAAACTAGCCTACCATGCCCGCCATCCACACATGTCAACTATCACTGTTGCCCTAAGAAAAATAGGAGAAGAGAGAGAAAATCACTATCTAGTGGTTTCTCAGCCCTTGGAGATCCCCTTGCCCATCGGCATCCACCTCAATGGAGAGAGCCATAGCTATTTGAGAAGAGAGCCCAATTTGTTAAGGAGGCCCTTGCTCCCTCCCAACATCATCTTCATTCTCTACTTTATAGCTACCTTCTAGCGATGTTTCACCTCCCCACATGTCAATCCACCTTCTCGCATGTTAGTTAAACTTCCCACACATTAAGATTACTTGGTGAAATGATATATGATTTTACAAGACAATGTTGTTGATCATGGCCCTGTGCAATAGCATGGGCAAGGTTGGTAACAACACTTATCCCCTAAACAAAAAATTGCATGTAAGTGCAAGGTGCAACAAAAATCACAAAATCTTAAAAGAAAAATAATAAAATAAAAAAATTTAAAAAATAAATTTAAAATTAAATAATAAAACCACCTCACCCAAGTTAGGACTTAGGTAAAAATAAAAAATTCAAAATGGAACTAGGAAACAAGGGTTATAAAAAGAAGGTTTCAGTAACAACAATTTGTAGGAAATGGGAAGCATAAAAAAAAGGTAAAACATGAAGCGTCTGAAGATAAAGGTTTTTTTGAAAAAATTCAATAGGTTCCAAGATAGGATCAAAAAATGAAATAGCCACAAGAAAATGGCAAGAAAAGCTGATAAATAAATTGTAGGAGAAAGGCCCTCCTTTTGGCACCAAAAAGATGTTGATGCACAAATTTTAGATGCATCAACATTGGGAAAGAAAACTCATTTTAGGAGACTATTGCCTAGGGCACCTCTCAAATGGGTACAGAAACCCAAGAATAGTCTCAGCTGGAGAGACCTACATGTCCTTTTGAAAATAATAAACTAAAAAGGAAATCTAATATTTAAATTAAATAATTATCTCAAATACAATAAGTAACTAAAGAAATAAATTCTCCCTGGTCCCATTGATGTTGTTGGTCTATTGCTAC
Organism: Gnetum montanum; assembly: GCA_015680685.1. Taxonomy (NCBI): domain Eukaryota; kingdom Viridiplantae; phylum Streptophyta; class Gnetopsida; order Gnetales; family Gnetaceae; genus Gnetum; species Gnetum montanum. Next base: position 41,997 of record MNCI01005091.1, on the reverse strand, counting down.
CAATGGTGTCAACTACTAGGCAAGAAGAACCAAGACTATCATGAAAGAGGAAGAGAGAGAATGAGAGAGAGACTACTACATAGAGGTGTTGCCTCTCTCTTGGTCTCTACTACAGTAGTTGCTGCTATTGTGGAGAGAGAGAGCAAGAGGGATATCCCTATTTTCCACCACTTGACTGCCATCTTTGAGAAGGAAACGAATTGCTGTAGGCAAGAGAAGAGGAGGTACAATGTCACCTGCCCCTACCATGCATGCATGTTATGCCCCAAAGAAATAGAAACTATCTACTCAAAAAAGAAGGAAAGAAACCACCACTTTCTACAATCGCATGCAGCCACTATCATAAGGGAGAGTGAGTGAGGTTATCTAACATGCTATCTACTACTACTGGAGAAGCTATATGCCCATAGAGAAGAATGAAAGAAATAACCACCTTCTGTAGTCATATGCACTATGCATCATGTGCTTACCATTAGGAAGAGAAAATCCTACTATAGTGCTAAGAGTTGACCATTGGCTAATGCCAAGCCCAGTCCTCTAGAGAAAGAAGGCTATCGAATCTTGTCTAGCCTAGGAACCACCTACAATGTGTCTTCACTATTGCCCCTACAGATCGAAGCTCCTATAACCTATCCCATAGTCTACAAAATAAAATAAAAGAAAGGAGGAAGCTACTGCTTATTGGAGAGGAAGCCTCTTTGTTTTTTGTTTCATGAGCTACATTAAGGACCATAATAGGGGGTTTTCCATTTTGTAGACCTTGGATATGATCATCATATAATGCTAAAAATTGGGGACAATCTTCTTAGAATGTTTCCTAGTGTTATGGAGATGACAATAATAATCATTAACTAATGAACTAGGCTTTTCTAGTTGTAAAGGACCTTTGTTGTTATTTCTATTTAATTCAACTACCTCGTTGGAAATTTTTTGAAGTGAAGTTAATATCTGGGTCATTTGATCTCGAGTTTAAGTCATGGGTTCAATAGGATTAGATACTTTTTTTGGGTTTATGATGGATTGAATTAAAGCCTTTGATTGATCCTCATTCAAACTAGCATTAGATGGTAGGAATGGAAAAGATGTGGGACCTTGAAAGCAATTGTTTGTAGGTTGAGTTATTTGAAGGGGAACAAAAGTTTGGAACATAGTATTAGCCATTGGGAAAGTCGGTAGAGGTAAAGGGTTAGATTACATGGGATTACTAATGCTCATCATTTTGAATTGGGCTTGAATGTTATTCATGAGGGTAATTTGTTCTAACTCCATAGCTTTAGCCATTGCTCCTTGTATTTCTGTTATGTTTGAATTAGATTTGATGGCATAGGCAAAGAATGGATCGATGGTAAAAAGGTAAAATTTGAGGATGTCATTGGGTTGTGGATGCATCTCACTTGGCACATAGGCCAACTACTGAAGGAATCTTAGGTTGTAATCCTAGACATTTTCCCCAGGTAGCTTTTTTCAGCTTATAAAGTTACTTGATGTGATTGCAGGGCTCATGAATTTGTCAAATTGAATCAAAAACTTATTTTTGAACTCATACCATGAGTTAATGGACGCATTGGGGAGCATCAAGAACCATTGGATTGCTTTAGTTCTAAATGTTGTCACAAACACCCTATATGCTACATCATTTTATACAATGTTATGGATGCCTAGTAAGGTTTCAAAACATTGTATATGTTAACAAACATCACTAGTAGGGATTATGGGGTTGTAGAATAAGTTTATGTTCTAAAGTGATTTTGGGATATCGTGGTGGTTAGTAAAGTTGAAGGAGTTGCTTACCAAGGGAGCTAGGGGTTGATTGGCTATCATCCTAGTCTAAGTTCTCTTAGGAAAAAAAAACTTGGAAAATGTAAAGCTCTTTGTTTCCTTAATGTAAAGTGACATGTAGTTGATTAGAAGAGTTCACTCATAAAACAAAAATTATCAAAAATAAATGTTAAAATAAAACCATAAAATCGCATGAAAGGGAAAGAAATATTGCAATAATATATTTTTTAAAAAAAACACTAAAATATGCTATTTAAAAAAAAATATTATTTTGGAAAGGAAACATAAATGTATAAAATTGCAATACTTGTAAAATTAAAAATGCCAACAGTAAAATGTAAAATTTTTAAAAAATAAATTTAAAATTGCATAATTAAATAAAACCATCTTACCTATCCTAGGACTAAGGTAAGGATCACCAAAACAAAAATTCAAAAATGGGACTAAGAAATGAGGACTTAAAAAAAAGGATTAAAGAAAAATGGGTGATGAGAACTAAGAGTTTTTGATCTTTTGAGAACAAAAATAGAACGGCTGGAAAATTCTTTAAAAGGATTTTTCAAGACAATGGCTGAAAACAAAAATTTTAAATAAAACAAGTTTGAAACAAGAAAAATAAATTTTTTGGGAAATGAAAAGAGAATAGGGACTGGAAAAAAATAGAACATAGATATTTTTAAAAATAGGATAAAAAAGGTTGGAAAAATAGTTCTCCTTCTAGTGCCAAAAAGATGTTGATGCATAAATTTTGGTCACACCAACACTTACGAAAAAACTTTTTTGAGAAGATTATTACCTAGGGTGTCTCCTATATGGGTATAGAAACCCAAGAATGGTCTCCTATATGGGCTACATGGCTTTTTGAAAATAGTAAAAAAATCAAAAATTTTAATTAGAATGAGTGTCTCAAATTTAAGAATACAAAAGGTAACCAAAATAAATTTTCCCTACTTTTTAGCTGCTACTGCCATTTGCTGCTGGTCCATTGCAAATGCTACTATAGCCAACACTGCCTATAGTTGCCAAATGAGAGAGAGAAAGAGAAGAGGCTAGATCAAGGGACCCACTAATGCATCTCTAATGCATAGACAAAATATGCCCCATCACCAACATGAGAAAGGGAAATTTGTCCCTATTTGGAGAACCCTACTACGGATGCACTACCTACCAAAAATAGAACAAAACTGTATAACCCATGTTTGCAACTACTACTGTCAAATGCTACAATATCACAGTAGAGAGATAGAGAGAGAGAGAATGGAACAACCAAATCTTGTTGTCATGTGCCAGTAGATGTGTTGCTATCTCTAGTTCTACGTCTATCGCTATCACATCTCTGCTACAAAAATGAAAAAGAAAATCAATGCCTCCTGGTTTCCTATTGAGATTGTTAACCATTGTCCACACAACTCTATCATTGCTGACTGGCACTAATCCATTGCTAAGAATAAAGAAATAGGACTGTAGAAACCGCCTATCGCACCCGCCATCCATGTGTGTTAACTGCATCGTGGTCATCCAAAAATAGGATAAGAGAGAGAAAATCATCGTCCATTGGTTTCTCAACCCCTAGAGACCCCCCTACCCATCTATGTCTACCTCAATGAAAAGAGACACAACTATTTGAGAAGAGAGCTTGATTTGTTAAGGAGGTCCTTAATCCCCCCCCCCCCAAATGTTGTCTTTGTTCTCTACTTTATAGCTACCTGCTAGTGATGTTTAACCTCCCTATTTGGTCCACTTTCTCACACATCAGTTCACCTTCCCACACGTTAACATTGCTTTGTAAAATGGCATATGATTTTACAGGACAATTTTGTTGATCATGGTCCCATGTGATAGCATGAGCAAGGTTAGCCACAACATAATGTTTATATAGTTTTATGATGTCTTCATAATATAAAATTATAATCATATTAATATAATATATAATGTCTTTATAAAGTTTAGACATATATATACAATTATATATAATTTTTATATTATATAATTATAATCATATTATAATAATGTCTTTATATAATATATCATATTAATTAAACTAAAATACACATTAATTACACACTAATCAAATAATTAACAATGAAATTGATTGAAATGTATGAATTTTACAAGGATGTTTATTTAAAAACTAAACTAATTTTGGGGTTTAACATAGATCATTCATAGCAAATTCTCATTTTCTTCTTTTGTAATCAAGATCTACCTATTCCAATTATTTCTTTTGCTTAGTATCATCCAAATCTACTTTAGATCTATTTTCTTAGAGTTTTCCCTTTCAAATTTGACACTTTAATGAATCAAATATGTTTGTTCATACTCTATTTTGTAAATTCTTTTGCCATCAACCACATATCATTGTATTTTTTATTTTGGTTTGCATCATAGATGTTTTCTCTATCTATTTTCTATTAGCTATTTTACACACCCACATTTTCTTTCCTTCTTAATATTTTCTATCATTTGGCAAAAATGTTTGACTTAGGTTGTTGCATTTTTCCAATAACCTACAAGTCCTCTTTAAATTTGAGGGAGATTAATCAAGAGATTGGTTTTCTTGGATCATTTGGTCACCACATGATCGCCTAGCTTAGGTTCATCTTAGGTTCTGATAGGTATCATATTATGATGATATTTGCCATAATAATTTCAAGTATGATAATTTGTGCACTCATTCCTAAGATGCTCAACTTACCATAAGCACAACATGAGGGAGCTGAACTAAAAGTTGTATGACTACTACTACCTCTAGTTCTAGCTTGCTTAGAACTTGTTGGCCATAGGTTAAGGTCTCCTCTTAAGCTAATATGGTTTTTTAGCATCCTTACTTTAGCTACCCCTTATCCTTTGGCATATTTGTGATTTAAACCCTTGATATCATGTTTTCTAGCTTATGTCTATGCTTTTAAACATATTTTTTTATGTTGATTATGCTTAATAATTAGTGCTATGTGTCTAGTTATGTCCCTTTTAATGATCATTTCTCTTTTAATATATTCTAATGTTTTAATTTTATTTTAATTCTTTAAAATTTATTTTATTTTATCTTAGCACTTTTCCATGTTCTTAACATCCTATCCCCAAATGTCATGGCAAATGTCAAGTATACGTTATATTAGACATTATGCGTAAGAAGAAAATATACCAAACATAACATATATGTAACATTTAACATTATGCGTATAGAAAATAACAAGAAAAATGTAGAAAGAGAAAGAAAAGAATGCTTTATTGATATAAAATAGTATATCCATATTGTACTCTAAGAGTGTTCCTTAGGGTTTTCTTCCTTCAACATATGTCCCTTAGATTTAATCCAACACTACCACCATGGTTAGGGCTATAACTCAGCCAAAAGAGATGGGCAGTCCTCTTCGTGTCCCACTTTACTCGGCTCTTGTGACTTGCCTATATCAGCTCCACCACTCCCTACTAGCACAATCTCTAAGCCAAGGTATAAATGCCTTAGGTCAAACCACCAAAGGTCACCTCGAGAGACATGTCCATCATTACAATGCACCCTTGCAGGTCTCAAATTACAACATGCCCTTTCAAGTCTTGTTATGATAATAATAACACTTGTTATGAAGAGGCACCATCTTTGTTATGCAATAACATCATTTGGGAATGGGGACGTTACTATATCTATATGTTTATTAGTTTTAATATTTTATATATTTATCATTTTTGGATTTTTCTTTTTAATTAAGCAAATATGCACACATGTCTGTTATTGAAGTTTTAAGTTAGGAGGTATCACACACTTGATAAGTCATTGGCACATGGGATATTACTTTGTTTTTTGGTAATCTTTACTTGGTTAATTTGTATTTTTGTTAAAATTAAAACTTTTATATATTTTTAATTTAATTTTTAGCTTATTTTTTAGAGGGTCTAGTGCTAGCCTTTCCATTAGTTATATTTTTTTCTTAAACTTTGTTATTATTTAGGCATAGACATAACTATTAGCTTAGGCTTAGACATAGTTATTAACCTTCTAATAGAAGATGCTCATTAGGCTAGTGTTGGGCATCAATCCAAGTTAAAAAAGGATTTAAAAATATTTTTAAAATTATTATTTCTTATTAATTTAGTTTTTTTAATGAGACTTATTTGCTCAATGCTACCAAACTATTTCTAGAATATAAGCTTGGCAACCATTCTATCAGAAAGCATCCTTTTTCCTTACTATATCTAGATCTATGGGTAACCAGATTTGCATTGTCAACTAGGACCTATAGAAAGCAATATTTTTAGATCTTACTTAGTTTATTTTCCATTTTTCTTAGAATTTGAAACTGATTTGGAAGATTGAAGCCATGGAATGATCTTTTTTGTAGCACTGTCAAGTTTTAGGTAGGCTAACTTGACATTTTACTCTAGGTTTTGGTACTTGGTTTAGTGTACATTTATTTGGCTGATTCAACTTAATCAACAATTATTTGTCAATTTTCTTGAATTCTTAGATATGCTTATTTTAATATTATTTTCTACAATTTGACTAGTTCTAAGATTTCCTATCATGCATGGAATATTAGACAACATTTTAACCATGTTTGATAATGTTTTGACCACAATTTTCTTTCATTCTAAATTCTACCAAAATTTCAACTATAGAAGTATAGTTTTATGCTATTTTTTTCATTTTTGATCTTTGAGATAACTTTGAATGATGTTGACTTAGAAGGAAAAGTTGGTTAGCATGCCAATGTAGATCATGAGATATTTTTTTTTTATCTATCATGGCCTGGTCATGAGGTTATGATGACTATTTTATTATATTTTTAAAATTTCCATGAAGTTCGAAGTAACTTTTGTTCAGTAATCCTTATCCTCTAAGCAATGAAAAATTGTAAAAATAGCAAAAACATATTTTTTTAGGACTTCTATAATGCTTGACAACCTACAGTCAACAAGTGATGATAACTTAGTAGCTATAGAAGTCTAGAATGACCTTAAGAGACTTAGATTTCCATTTTGATAATATTTTATGATATTTCAAACATTCATTTGAACTTAGATTTTATTTTTGGCTTTGTTTGGTGCTTTGAACCTTTGTTCGCTAATAATTTCTTAGTTGTTGATCTATGTACCTTTGGTATTTTAGGAACTTCTCTTTATTAACATCTATTTTTCAATATATGAGTTTTAGGCTCACCAACTATTTAATTTGGATTTTAGATTCACTAATCATTTGATGATATGTAAATTTTAGGCTCACCAAATTTTTTTTCTTGGATCTCTTGATGGTTTTGTTAAGTAATTAAGTTCATTTTTCCTGCCACCCATATATTTTCTTATTTGTATCTATTATCTAATTTTTGAATTTCAATTTAAATTTGGTAATCCTTTGATAATATGTGGATTTTAAACTCACCAATTATTTGGTAATACATGGGCTTTAGACTCATCAAAATTTTAACAATATGTGGATTTTAGACTTATTCATCATTTGATAACATGTGGATATTAGACTCACTAATTATTTTGTTTGTTGGAAGTTTTAGTGGGTGGTGGTGGACTTATAATTATTTGTTGGCTATTCAATTGAATCTTTATCATTTTTGATCATAAGTTTGGATTGTATTTCTATTTTATCTACTAACTTTAATTATCGCTATCGCATATGCATAATTTTCCAATTACTTGATGCCTCCATCCAAATCCATAAGGGAGTATTTGTTAGTACTATTTACCTTTCTTAGTCTTAGGATCAACAGCCTTGATTTTGGGTGTGTTTGAGGTGATTCTGTTGGCTTATATAAGTAGGATTTAGAGGAAGTAGTTGATAAAGAAGTTTGTATTTTGAGCTTCTTAAATTAACGTTATGTTTCAAGTTTAAGTTTAATTCTATGCTACAATGTTCAACTAGGATTATGGATTTGGAATTACATTTGAGATTTGTGTTATGTTCTATTAATTTTAGGTGCAAGCCAAATCTATTTTGACATTGGTTATGTTACAAGTTCATTATGCATTTCTTAGTTTTCTTTCAATATGGCATGCAATGTTAGATCCCAATGCCCTTTTCAATGTATTTGTATTTTCAACATTAATTACATTCAACTTAATAGTTCTTTTCACTATAGGTTTTTATCACTATTATTGTTAAATTTAGTTTAAACAATAGGTTGTATCTTGTTTTCAATAGTAAATAGGTTAAGTTTGCTACACATTGGGCTACTATCACTACTTTGATAGTGTTTTACCTTTTGTTTTGTTATTTCCTCTTGTTCCCATGCACTTGTCTCATTGATGATTACTTTTTTTTCTATTCAATTCTATTGGCATTCATTCTATTTCATTAAGTAGCATTTTATTTTTTTACAATTTTATGTAATCATAGAAGTAATACCTTTCAAGCCTAAGCTTGGTTAGCAAAATGTTACAAGTTTATATCAAGGCTATTACTTAAATAAAATATTCTTAGATTTCTGATATAGGATGCCACCAAGAAGGATTTTTGACATTCCAAATAGGGAAAATCCTGATCAATCCAATGGAGAAGTCTCTAAAAATGATCTAATAAGGGATATGTTTACTTATCTAAGGAGTCAACATTATTCTAATGTTGGGAACAATGTATAGTATCAACCTAATTACTCCAACATTGATCGTAGAAGGCCCATTGAGTAAGAGATTATGAAGTAGTGTATGAGGCTAAAAATTCCATCTTTTAATAGTGCTAAGGATTTTATAGCAACTTTAGAGTGGCTACATAAGGTAGAAGAAGATTTTTCAAGTGTACTCAAACAAGATTACTAATGGAAAATTTGAGCTTTCTCTTGTTCTCACTCCTCTTTTGAACTCTTTCCTTAGCCTTATTTTCAAGATTTACCCTTAAGGGTGAAGATCATATATCTCCTTCACAAAATTTGTACTTAGTTGAGCCTCTTCATCAAAGCTCCTAACATTATCCATCATCTTTAAAGATATAGTAAAGAATATGATGATTGGTTTTAGATTTTTTATTATATCAAATATTACTTTTAACCATGATGTTGTGCAAGTAGAACTTGTAGAAAGTGTACTAGGCTTGAAGGAGAAATTTTCTAATATGTTCAAGGAAGAATTAGATGGACTACCATTGATGAGGAATGTTTAACACCAAAATGACTTCATCCTTGGTGATACCATTCCAAATGAAAGAGCATACCATATGATACCAAATCATAGGGCTAAATTGCAAAGGCAAGTAGAGAAGCGAGTTGCAAATGGATTTATGAAGGAATTAATTACTCTTTTTGTAGCTCCAACAGTACTTCTACAAAAGAAAGAAAGTGATGAATGAAGGATGTGCATTTATTTAAGGATGAATGAAGGTTTCCTATCCCAATGATGGATAATATTCATAATGTCATTACCAATACAAATATTTTCAGCAAAATAGATTAAAGAGTGGATATCATCAAATTAGGATCAATCCTAGTGATGAATTGAATATAGCTTTTAAGAAACTATATGGACTATTTAAGTGGGTTTTGATGTTATTTAGGCTTCTAATAGGTTCATGCTATTGATGCATGATGTTTCCAAGCATTTGATTTGTAAATTTTTTATTATCTTCTTTGATGATATGTTGGTATACAAGTATAACTAGGAGGAGAACTTGGAATATTTGAGGATTTTATATCTTAAATTGAGTGAGGAATAATTCATGATTAATGTGAAGAAGAGTTACTTCTTTAATAAGGAGATCACATATTTGAAATATGTGATTTGTAAAAATCAAATTTAGATGGAAGCCACCAAGGTGAGGGCTACTAGAGATTGGCCAACTCCTAGAAATGTTAGGGAGATATGATCATTTCTCAGTTTATTAGGTTTTTACAAGAGGTTCATTAAAACTTTTAGAGATATTTTTCTTTGCTTAAGAAGAATCAAGATTTTAGATGGGTTGATGAAACCCAAAGAAGCTTTGAATTATTGAGGGCAAAAATAACCAATGAACTAGTGTTTGTAATAAAAAAATTTTAAAATATTAAATAAGAATAGGTTGAGAAATGTGAACTTCTTACATTAAAGACTAATAAGATGGGTCCTTTTAGGATAAGGATCAAAATCAATGATAATGCCTTTGAAATTAGCTTATCAAATGATGTGGATAGGTCTTTGGTATTATATATTAAAGATCTTGTAGATTAACATGGATTTAAAAATAATAATATCTTATAGGATAGTATCAATGAGTTGAAGGGGGCTATTGCAAATCTAAGTGTTCATATGAGAGGAAGGTAATTGTACTTAAGAAGAGAAAAGTTTTCAGCACTTGTGGAGTAAAGAGGCATGAGTACTTGGTTCATTAGGAGGATCAAACTACTGATGATGTTGTATAAGTTCATAAGACCAAACTTGTTGAGTGGAGGATCACTTCTACCTCTACTGTATTATTCTCCTAATTTCACTTTTTGAAGGATGGGAAAGCTAGTGTAGGAACATCTCTTTTGACATCCCTACTGGTGGATGAATATTTGGATAGCTTGGAGATGTTCTAGACCTATAAGAAACATATTTCTTAAGAGTTGGACATTTTTATGAGACATATTGATCATCTAAGAGAAATCTTATCTAAGAGTTAGAGAATTGTAGGAGACATACCTTCAACAAGGGATATGTCTTGTCAAATGAGGAGATGTCATTGCTAGAAGGAAGATGTCTTACACTTAGGCAAGATGTCTTGTCTAGTATGTCAAAGTCTTACTTGAAAGATGCATTTAATAGAGAGACATCTTCTTATACTTGTGGGCATTTTTTTCATGAAGAAAACTTCTTGGAATGGTTTTTTTGAGATGGAAAATAGACAAGGATCTTCAAGTTTAGTTTGAAAAATGTTTTCCTAACATTTTACCTTTGTTTTTGTTAAATATTGGATATTTTTGCATGTTTCTTTTATGAGAGATAATTGTAGAGAGATTGCATGAGGGTTGTATGCATGTTGGTAATCCTTCATATAGATGGTATTAATCATTGTATCTCTATGTGTGGATCGTGGCCTTGTGTGTGAGAAGAGATCTAAGTTTCATTAAATTTTGCATCAAGGTTGATTGTGCATGTGATTGTAGAGCCTCCTGCTTTGCAATATTGTTGAGTATGTGAATGTATTGTTGTTATGTAGGTTTTTGGATTCATTATAATTATAATTTTCTTTTGAATTAATATAATGTAGCTTATTTTCTTATTTTCTAGTAATTAATATATATCGTATACATTCTAGATTCAATGCACTTTGAAGGATTATAGAAAATTGGAGTGATCCTACTCCACCACTTCCTAAAGACACAAATATTAATGATATGTTTAATTTCTTCTTCGTATATGAATGCAAGAACTAGAATAGGTAGTGATTGATGTGCACTTAACTGATCTTATACACGGTTGGTGTAGACATGGAAGCAATAGTGTCCACTTGGGGAATGACTAAGAGCTTCTCCATTTAGTTAAGAACAAGATCAAGTCTCAATATTAAGTTACTAGGCCCAACATCCTCCCTCCTACCATGGGCACATTTACCTCTAGCATCTACCATTGCTTAAGCCAATAACATGAAATGAGAAAATTAGAAAACCTATGCTCTAATATCAATTTGTAACATCATTCTTCTCAGCCTTATATTGTAGAGCATTACATTGGATATAAAACCCATAATGAATGATTAGTCATGGCTATAAAACTAAAAAGTATAACAAACTAATGTATAAAAATGAAACATAGAAAAATGTAGGGAAAGAAAATACAATGATGTCATGATTAAAGGGGAAATAAGAAATTATAATAGTGGAAGAATAAATGGAATATAATTAATTAACTTAAATATATAAAAAGTAATAAAAACTAAAGCTAGACTGAAAAGAGTCAAAGAAATAAAAATCTGAAATTTCTAATTATAAATATCCAATAATTCTTTAACATATTCATTCATACATAAAATATCCATAATATAAATACATAATGTAGAAAAGAGAATAATTTGATAAAGGTAAAAAAAATATCATTGTAATATCAAGATATAAATAAACTAATGCTAGAAACTAACCATGCATAAAACCTAAAGATCAATAATAATAACAAATATCTCCTCATTCCACCTAGCCCTAGTAACCTACAAGTAAGAAAGAAGGTTAGTATACACTAGGTGAGAAATGTTAGAATCTTCTCCTAATGAATCAAAGGAAAATATCACGATGACTAGGTGAAGACATGTTAATCTATAATACATGTCACTGAGCATAAATAATTCAACCATCATACCTCCCACATCAAATAAATTCTGGACATCAAAGTAAGTTAAAGAAAACTAAATAGTCCATTCTAACTATCAACCTATAAACAAGGAAGATAGAATGCACTCCAACCCATTTCAAGTGTGTAAATCATTGTCATGTATACTTTTCCAAATCTTGAAACAACATGCCAAAACAAAACCTAAACTATCATGCACACAAATTTATTTTTAGTCTTAAACCAAACTACTAATGCTACAAGTGTCATCTAGGACTCACTTCTAATGTTCTAGATATATAAAACAAAGGGACCAATCAACCATGGATCACCCTCTCATATAGGATGGGGCCAACAAGAAAAGTCACACTGATGGATCCTAGGAGAAGCTAGATATCAAACATATCTATAAAGCCCATATATAATTGGTCACATAAATTAGTGCTAGCTCCTAATAATCAAAAACCATATGATCATCCAACCAAGTACAAACTAAACACTCATGATTGAGAAATAAAACCGATAGCCAACAAGGTCAACTGACCAAGAACTTTAATAAGAACTAATAATTGACTCCTTGATCGAAACTAACAGCTTGACATAGCTCATATCTTTTAAATAATGTCAAATGTAGTTCATATACATTAAAACATGTTGAACTATGCTTTAATGGTAGTATGGATCCAAAAATAATAAAATCAAGAGACCATTACCTCATCATGGCTCATTGTAGCTATTCACAATTGACCATGGCTTATGATTTATATAAGAAAAGCACTAAAAGACATTACCAAAAATGTCTGATTACAACCTAATCATGAATTGACCATGATCATAGTGGATAAATCAAAACATGACCATGACCCATGGTTGGTAAGAAATCATAAGAAATGACTTAGAATGACTAAAATGATAAGCCTTAACCATGACTTTATGTTGACTCATGATGGGAGATGATCACCTTGTTGTGCCCACTTTTTTGCTTCACTTCAAAATTAAACTAAGTGTGGGTTCAACATCATTCCATGAGGATATGAGTATCAAATTATTTAAATACATCATTACAAGACACATTTGCAACTCCTAGGAGCCATCAAGAGCCATTTGGGTTCATAATCTAACTAATGGACTCAATGTTTCATGATCTTCAAAAAACATCATCACCAAATTTTTCTAAATCTTGAAGATAGTGTAGATCTTGCATCATGCATGGTTTGATGTTTAGTGCTAAAGGGGTTATTTTAAAGAGAAATGCTAATCTATTAAATATTATCATAATTTTTTGCTCATTCTCTATTTATTTCTTTGAAAATTACTTATCTAAGTAATGAGCAAAATTTCTAACACATTATGTGGTAAGAAACCACCAATTAAACCAACCAATAATTACCAAGAGTTCAAATTTCAATGTTCCAAAGAGACCTCCAAATATCTTTTTAAGATGCAAAAAGACATAAATATGAATTTATATGAAAAAGCACATAACATTAAATTTAAGATTTAAAACCAAATTCCAATTTAAGATAAATAAAAAAATGGTTTAATAGTGTTTCATCTTTGTATACTTTAACCTTTTTGTTATAAAATTCAAAAATAGGAGATGGAAAAATAGAATTAATCAAATATTTCAAAGATTCAATTGCTACCCTTTAGAAAGTTAGACAATGTAAACTAATAATCATAATGAGCATAAAAACTATTAGAATCATATTAAAAAATTTATTCCTTAAGATCACACTAAAAATAAAGTTCATAACCTAAAAGCTAAGAAGAAAATCCATGAATTTTATTATAAGAATTTTCTAACAAATTAAAATCACCACTGAAAGCCAAGGAATATTTGACAAACTTTGAAAAGGAAACTATCATAGACTAATTCTATTTACCGAATTAGTAGAAGCATAAATGTTGCAAATACCAACGAAAACTACACCACCTTTAAGAACTACCTAGACTACAAAATTATTTTTCCTTAAGAGATAATTTTATTTGATAAAAATGATTAATAATTAAGAGTTGCACTACCTTTAGCTATATTATGAGTAGTAAATAATAATGTAAAATTCTAAAGAATGTTGTTAGCAATCATGAAAAGATCTAAATTGAAAATTTTAATCTCTTAAAGATGAATAAAATGAGAAAATAAATGTGTATAAAGAAAATCATTAGCAAATTCTGTCTAATTTCTATTAGTAAAACCTCAGATATTCCATTAGAAGATTACCATTAGGTAGAGTGGGAGGATGCTCTACCCTATCAATGGAACCATCATCTTTATAAAATGTTGTCTCCATGTGTTTTCCAAGAGTTGTAAAAGAATTAATAATAAAAGATTTATCTTGAAAATGTTGACCATAATGAAAAGTTATCATGTATTCACTAAAAGATGGATTTTCTTTGTATTTATTATTTTTAAAAAACTATTTAAAAATCATCTGAATTAATAATAGGTTTCTATAAAGCTTTAGGAATCATTAAAGAAGTATTTAAAACTAAAGTAGCTAGAACATTTCTTAAAGATGAAATTGAAAGTGAAGCTTTATCATGTTTGAAGATCTATGGGATTTGTTGGACAAATATTACCTTTTCATGAAAGATAAAATACAAACTCTACAACTTGATCAAGCACTGGTGAGGGTAACAAAAACAAATCATATAAGTTTTTTTACCATAACATTATAACAATGTCTCAAATGCATAGCCACAACATAGAAAAGAAACATATGCAACTCATCCTCTAGGATTTCTAACCTACATAATCTATACATGTACCCTTCTTAAGGGATTTGAATCTATCTTCTAATTTCAATTTTTGGATGATATGCACTTTATTGAAGTTTGTTGATGGAACTCAAATACTTGATTGAAATAGCAACTGAAACATAGTAAGCTTGTGCATCTATCTCATTACATCTAACGTGATGTAAATAGAATTATTTCTTACCTTCTATATTAGACTATAATTGTGTTAAAACCTTCTATTTAACTAATATGTGAATATTCTTATGATTTTTCTACACTTATTCTTAAGAAATATTCCATTTTCTCAACTATTTCATTCCTTAAAAATACCAACCATAGTCTCATGAGTCCTCAAGAATTACTTTAGAAAATCTCTCTTAACTAAGGATATGTAAGCTATGAGTGTATATACTGAATTGACACAAGGCTTTCACTTCTAAAGGTAATAAATCATATTATATCTAATAAACTTAATGTAGAATGCAAGAGGCAATTTTATTTACATCACATTATATCTAATACATGAGATTTAGAAACTCACTATTTCTTAGTTGCTATTCCAATCAACTATCAGAATGTTATTAGCAAGCTTCACTTGAGTTTTCATCATCTTAGAATTGAAAATAAAAGATGGATTCAACTCCTTGGAGAAGAGTGCATTTGTATATTGTGTGGGTTAAAAGCCCTTGAAGATGAGTTGCAAGTTTTTCTTTTTTATGCTATGGATACCCTTTTAAGATAGCATTATAATTTTACAATAAAAAAATTTTATGATTTATTTTGAATGCTTGCAATAGTTATTGGTTGATTTGTGGAGTCTATTTTTCATAAAAATGTAATATGTGGCCATTAGATTTTATGGGTCTTCAAATGTAATAAAGCTTCATTTCATTTCATAATAACATTAGGTAAGGTGTTTACATATTCATCAATAAGAAAAGCTTTTTGCACTCTTTCAATATATTTTCAAAAGTTAGCACTAAGTCTAGGTCCTTAAACAATACATCCATACAATACAATAGGATATCTAATAGTTTAAAAAATATTTTAACCTTCCAAGTCCAAAGTCCTAAATTCTTGCAATTGTTTTTGAGAGCATACAAAGCCTTGAAACCACCTACTATTCTTTCTTTGATGCACTCCCCTACTTAATTGTTCATATAAATGAGATCAAAATATTTAAAATAATCTATTGTTTGCATAATGGTACCTTCAAAATGGAAGTTATAATAGGTATTCCTTGTACTCCGTATCCTCAATTTGGTTTCATCCATATTCACTTGAATACTAGATGGATGCAATAATTTTCAAGAATTTGCAACATAGTTTGCATACCTTCTACAATAATGGAGATCAAGGCAACATCATCTATATACAAAGAAAGATTCACTAGTTGGGATCCAATTTTGATGGCATAATTATCTTGCGTATTTAATAACTAATCCTACATTTCATCAATAAGGATACCAAAGAGAGTTGATGAAAGTGAACAACCTTATTTAATTTTGATTTTACATTGGAAGTGAAATTTTTCTTTGAATTATGATCTATAATTTCAATAATTACTTCCCTATACAATCTTTAGGTTGTTGCAACCATTTCTGAAGGAAGAATAATTTTCTACAACCATAACCAAATATTTTTCTAACTCACTAAATCATACAATTTACAAAATTAATAAAAAAAATAAAAACATTTTCATTAGGATTTTTTGCAAAATTTATGTAGGGCCTGAAAAAAACTAAGTAATCAATAATAGAGTGATTTTTTTCTAAAACCTACTTGATATTTTCTTTGACTTGGTTAACTTTAGCCTAAGAACTAATTCTTTTTTCTAATAGGGCACCCAACAACTTTGCAAAAATATTTCTCATACTAATCATTTGATAACTATTCAAATTATTTTTATCTTTTTTTTATATAACAAAATAGCCTTGCTAATTTTCCAATGTTGATATAATCCTTGATCCATTTTTTAGTTTCATATATTCCAAATTTTTCTATGAATAAAAAGTCTTGACTACTTTAATAATTCAACATATAAACCATCTAAATCTATAGATTTTGGAAGATGTTAGCTTTTTAATACCTTTTATGACTTATTCAATAATAAATTAAAGAGGTTCTTGGTATATAATAGCAATTGATATATCATCTTTTCTTAGAAATAGTTTATTGTAGTATGCACATATATCTTGAAAACAAAATTTAAATGATGAAGAATCTTTATAAAAAAACACTACCAAAATTGTCTAGGCTAATTTTTAATGATATAAGCCACATATTCCTACTACCCCTATGTTAAGCCAAAATTGTCATGCCAATATGTGCCAAGGCACGGAGAAGCATGTTTGGAACTGCACGATCTGGAGGTAACACTATGTTACCTTGCAAATCTCTCCATCGCAACTGTTCATCTTGATGGAGGATGAAATTCAAATTTGAATATACTCATCAGGATGAGTATAGACTATCCTATATTGTTTAGGACTTGGCTGATTTTGGTTATGTGTTTTATGTTGCCAACTATCTCATGTATGGTCCTTAGGTGGTGAGTTGCTCTTGTTAGAAGAAGACATTTTTATCGATGTGCTATTTCACCATTATATAAATTTTTATCTTGATTAACCCGAAGGTTCGTTTAGGCTCCCAATGATGTGAGTGATATCCTTTATGTTCTATTCAGTGCACAAACACTTAGTCCCTGGCAACGGCGCCAATGATGAGTGGCAAGGTACCCCTACACTCAACCATACGAAACGAGCGTAGCACGTGCGATCTAGTTGAACTTCGCAGACTAAGTGCCTACACGCCCCATGGAACAATTGGGGTTAATCATTCGTTGTCTTCCCATACTTACTTGTGGTTGTCACGGTGTATGGTTAAGTAAGTTTGAGGTATATGATTTTTATGGTCTTTTATGTTTTATCTCCTATGCTATCAAGGTGAAGGGTTGGAGAAACTAACTAACTCTAAATAATGAACTATGTCTAAATTACCTAGCGTCAGCATCCATTCCCACTTACTGTACACACGCTAAACTGATGCAACCGTGGTTACCAAACACTAATCATTGCTGGGATCACCACGCATAATGCACATGCTCAAAGTGGTTGTACTGAGGTACTTAACTAGGAGAAAATGGTTGAGAAAATCTAATCTAGCCTAAGTGCGATGAGTAGCCGATTCCTTGACTAACCGTACACATCTTGGTGCATGACTACCACTGGGATTACCAAGTGCAGATCCTGGATACGCTACTGGGTTACCAAGTAGTCACACTTAGATGCTCATAATCAAGTCGTACTCATACCACGTTGCTATGAGCAGCCAATTCCTTGACTATCCGTACACATCCTTAGATGCTCGTAATCAAGTCGTACTCATTCTACATTCTAGGAGTTTAAGGGTGAGAGAGAGAAAGTAATAAATAACATTAAAATAAAATCCTATTCCATGCACTGCAAGGTTTATCTAGGAATTTTGTCTTTATTTCCATACACAACTTGTGTTCAGGTACAATGTTGTTCGAATAAAGATCCGTTTACTTTAGGACTCCTACTGTGAGCACATGGAAAATATTCTATCTTCAGAATGATCAAACTACCAGAGTTTCCATACTTCTAGCCTAGGATGAGGAAATAAGGGATAGCCACCTCTTAATTATAGATATGGCGGTGGACTACAATATCGTGTACGTGATATCGCAGGGGACGACACGATATCGCGGCCTATGCGAATTGCGTCTCATCATACCCCCATGACTGAATGAAAACTTTTCCTCGAGTTCCTTACAATAATATCGGGAAGGTATGGGATTATTGAGGGGAATGGAACTAATGAGATGACATGTGAACAAATCATCATTACAAGACTTGACAAAACTTGTTTTCACGAAAATAAGGGTGAACACCTTATTACAATGACATCAAGCCTTAGTTGGTAGCTTGAGAGAAAGAGAGAGAGAAATAAGTGTTGCTGCTGCCAATGCCAAAATTACGCCTTCCGTTGTCCATCGGTAAGCGCGTCATCGATCTTGCTCCTTGCAGAGCTGCTTCCAGTGCTGCTCCATTCCATGTGTTCCTTCCAGATCCAATTTCGTTGTTGTATGACTACCATCTGCACACACAACACAATATTATATTAGCAAGGGTAAATGAATCATCATGTAATTGATACCTTACTTCGGTGTTAGTCCATTGGCTGAGTTGTGGTATGGCTGATATGGATCTGGAGATATATTAATGATGACTACCAAAGGTGTAGGGGTTAGGCAGAAAATCAAAAAATTTGAGGCTAGGAGAAAATCAAAAAACTCGGGCCCTGTACCCCCATGACTAATCACGAACCTCTCGTAGCATTAGAATGGAGAAGGAAAAGGAGTAAGAAAGATAGATAGAAAGGGACAACTATGGCATCAATGAAATGGATGTCAAGATGGAAATAAACAAAAGAAAATTAATTGCACAAATGTTAGGGGAAAGAATTTAACTGGTGCACCAAAGAGGAATGTCAGTGGGTCCTCCCCAAAGTAGGCTCATGCCCTTAATGCCTTGACAAAACCACATTCAAAGAGTTCATAGGCTCTAGGAATGTCAATTGGAACAAGAGTTAAAGTCTTAACCACAAGAATTTACCAAAAAGAAAACAATGTATCAACCAAAATATATACACTAATGATACAACCGGCAATGAGGTGAACAATGGAGAGAAGGATGGAGAGAATAGAATGGAACAGAATCTCAAGAACAATGTGGTGTACAATCCCTTGTGTAGTTCATGATTAATGTGACTTAGCAAATTCCATTCCAAGTCTGACCTCAAACCAACCACATCCAGTGACTTTGCATTAATGTATTCAGCTAAACCATCCACTTGGATAACAATAATGTCTTTCCCAAGAGTCACTACCATTCCGACGAAACAAAGGAGAGAATGGAAAGCGAGAAGGGCCTTAGTTAAAGGGAACACTTTTGGTTCCATAACCAGTGCTTGTAGCCCAAGTTTATTTCATCTAAGGGGTGTGCTTTGAATTCTCACTTATTTTTATTTTTTTTTTGTGTTTTGGGTTTTTATGCGTGAGAACCACACCATGCAAAGAATTTTTATTTTTATTGTCTTAGCTTCCGATAATTGGGGTAACATCAGAACGGTGAGAAAACTCAAAAAGAAAACATCCAAGCACCCAAGAGAACGGCTAACACAAATGCATCAAGTTCCCTTGAATTCACACCCTTTTCAATCCTTGAGTCCTTCCTTAGTTTGAGAAATGCTCAATCACCGATTCGTTAAAGTTCTTATTAGAAGGGAACTGTATATTTCCAAGCCGAGAGAGACCATAGAAACAAGAAGAGTTAAAGAAATTTGTAAAAAAAAAAGGTGTAAGATAAAAACTTGTAAAACAAAAATTTGTAAAACAAAAACATGTAAAACAAAAATGTTATAAAACAAAAACTTAAAAGAACTGAGGGCCCCATATGGTTAACATACGTGGCCATCTCCCCCATGACTGAGTGGAAAGGAAGAGATCTGAAATAATGAGTGCCTATTTAAATTTCTTAAAAGTTTCCAACTTCTCCCAATTGATGATCTTAGATTGAGGGGTGGAAGTTGGCGATGCTCATATTCCAACGTGTCTATGCATTCGTTGTTGGCATGGTTTTCCTCCTCAGTTCGTTCCATGCATATTTGGTTGCTCTTTCGAGTAGCTATCAACCACGGGGTGTTTACTACTGGTTGTGTGGTTGCTACATACAGGCATCTTTGTTTCAAAGTTTCAAGGGCACACCTACTACATGGAGGCATTTCCTCCATGTCATCACCCGATGAATCACTGTATGTGATGCATGGAACTTTCCTCTTCTCGATCTTTCCATAAATATTTATCTTAGAGATTTCCAAGTAAAGATCGTGAATCCTAAGGTATGCATCTACTCTACTAAGCCATGCCCTTCCCATTATAATTGGGAAGTCCCCTTCATTGTTGTTGACTTTAATCACAAGGAAATCGGTTGGGTAAGACCAACCACACACAGTGGTAATGATGTCCTCCACCAATCCCAAGGGAATGATGATGGATTGGTCTACCAGCTCTAGTTGAATGTTGCTCTTTTAAGTTGGGGCAGGTTCCAGGCGTGATACATCTCTTGCAAAATAAAGTTGACTCCGAAACTTGAGTCAAGAAGAGCCCTATATGGTTCATTTTCGGTGACTTGAAGGTAGATTAAGGGACTTCCAGGATCAGTTAGTTTCCTGGGAAGGTGGCCTACCTTGATCCAGTCAGTTATTCTATGCATCAACATAACCATATGCATTAAGCTCTGTTGGACTGAAGGGTGCTCCAAAGTGTTAGATGGTGGAGGAGTGTACATGGGCTCAACCGCTTGTTGTGAGAGCTTGTCTGGGCATTTGGTTCTGAATAAAGGTATTCTCTTTTTATAGTTGTCAGAACCAGCAGTGAGTTGAATGTTTATGGCTCTCGTAGCATTACGTTGTTGCGGTTGAGTAGGGAGTTCCCCTTGCATTGTTGGAGTAGGTGGTGTTATGGGAACTACTTGTGGAATAGGTACATATGGATTTGGAGGATGGTGTGGGTATGGAGTATCTCCTGGAGGAGAAGGAGTCCTTCTGAAGTACTCCCGAACTTGGTAGTAATGATGGGGAGTTGTGTGACTCATAGAGTCACTTGGAGAAACTAGCTGCTACACATAATAACCATAAGGATCAGGCTATTGGTAAGGGTACTATTGTGTTGGCAGTGGCATCCCCCATGACTATGGGTATTGCCACTGCTGATGCTTCCTGATGGGTTGTGCTGGAATTCCACTTGGATAATACATTAACGGTTGGTGGAACTGCCTTGGGTTACCTTGGGGATAAGGTAACCTACGGGTTTCCATTGATTAAGTCTTCAATTAAGTGCATACAGCTCAAACTCCTGTAGATGTGAGATGATTGGGCAACATCCCTTAGGATGGTCATAGTGGCAGATCTTACATCCACCGTCATCTTCTGTGTCTGAATCCACAATCACATCGGAGTTAGTGATTTTCCCCTT
Organism: Gnetum montanum; assembly: GCA_015680685.1. NCBI lineage: Eukaryota > Viridiplantae > Streptophyta > Gnetopsida > Gnetales > Gnetaceae > Gnetum > Gnetum montanum. The sequence continues at coordinate 20,201 of MNCI01005091.1, read as the reverse complement.
ACCCTTGTTATGTGCAGGGCCTAAATCTCTCCACTTTGTCTTACCTTTGTCACTACTTTGTTCCACCTTAGACTCTTCTATGATTTTCAAGATAGTTTCAAGTCTAGATTCTAAGGAATCTCATAATTGATCTACCTTAGCCGATACCTCGGTTGTTAATTTTTGAATCGGCAAGGTTTTTCTATTCACCAACTCTTTGAGTGGTGAATCATCCTCATCGCAAAATTTCACTCCCTTCTTCTGAAGGGAGGGGTCACAGTATTCTTCCACACTTTCCCTTTTCCGTAGCTCACCTTCTTCTTTTGCTACTTATTCAAACAAGCTATGTACTTCATGGGCTCTAAGTTGTGAGAGTCTCCCTTGGGCATAAGTCCCAAGGGTTCTTCTAGTTTCATGCCTTAGCCCATCCACAATGTGGCAAAGTTGATCCCGCTAAGCGTATCCATGGCTTGGGCAACGATGTAACAATGTGTAGTAGCAGGCCATGGTAGCATCCAAGGGTTCATATGTATCTTGTTTCCAGTCTTGGATCTACTTATGTAAATTAGACACTCAGGAGTACGTTTCATACTTATTGTTGAAGAGTTCTAGCATCGTACTCCACCTCCTGATGGTCTCCAGTTCTAAGGACCAGTAGCAGCTCTCTGCTTCCCTGATGAATGTCCTAGGAAACAACTTAAGTTTCTACCACTTGTTCTCAATGTTTTGCAAGTTGCAGGCATCATGGAATGCCTGTAAATGATTTTGCGGATCTACGTTGTATCCCCCCTCAAAACGTGGGATATTTTTCATGTCTAAATGTTTAATCTGACTGTCCTTTTGGTGCCTTGTTGGAATCCTAACTACCTCTGTTATGTCAAGCATACTTTAGGTTGCGAGTAGGGGCTCATCATGATCATCTCTTTCATGACGCATGTGATGTCTTCGTTGTTCCCTACTCTCCCTACATCCTTACCCTTTTCCTCTCTTTCGACTCTCTCATCAAGGTCTTTCATTTTTCTTACTTTTATCCTCTCCATTATGCTCGTGATGGTTGCACCCAGATGTGGAAGGAGAGGGTGAATAATGTGAAGAAGGGAAAGAAGAAGCAGAACCATTGCCATGACGATGTTTCCTACCTTCTCTTCTACTACTCCGATCCCGATCGGGATGACGATCTAAGTGCCCATCCTTAGCATGAGTGGTTGTTTCCTTTGTGAATAGCTGGTGTTCATGGGCATCAGAACCAGGGTTATGTATCATTGATCGTAGGTTTTGATACCCAACCTCCTCACCATCGTTAGAAGGGGGAACATCATTTGCTAAAGAACCTGTTATAATGGGTCCATCCTCTCCTATTTCACTAAGGACGTGCAGGCCTTTACCTTTCAACAGTGTATGTTGGCTCTCCTGCCTTGAGTCCCTCATACGTTGTGCTTCTCTAGGATAATAATCCCTTGAGTCAAAATCTTCCGCAACGTATTCAGCATATAATTTTGTCATGCCAATCTGTGCCAAGGCACGGAGAAGCATGTTTGGAATTGCACAATCTGGAGGTAACACTATGTTACCTTGCAAATCTCTCCATCGTAGTTGTTCATCTTGATGGAGGATAAAATTCAAATTTGGAATATATTCATCAGGATGAGTATAGACTATCCTGTATTGTTTAGGACTTGGCTGATTTTGGTTATGTGTTTTATGTTGCCGACTGTCACATGTATGGTCCTTAGGTGGTGAGTTGCTCTTGTTAGAAGAAGACATTTTTATCAGTTTGCTATTTCACCGTTATATAATTTTTTATCTTGATTAACCCGAAGGTTCGTTTAGGCTCCCAACTATGTGAGTGATATCCTTTATGTTCTATTCAACGCACAAACACTTAGTCCTTGGCAACGGCACCAATGATAAGTGGCAAGGTACCTCTACACTCAACCATACGAAACGAGCATAGCACATGCGATCCAGTCGAACTCTGCAAACTAAGTGCCTACACGCCCCATGGAACACTTGGGGTTAATCATTCGTTGTCTTCCCAGACTTACTTGTGGTTGTCACGGTGTATGGTTAAGTAAGTCCGAGGTATATGATTTTTATGGTCTTTTATGTTTTATCTCCTATGCTATCAAGGTGAAGGGTTGGAGAAACTAACTAACTCTAACTAATGAACTATGTCTAAATTACCTAGCGTCAGCATCTGTTCCCACTTACCATATACACCCTGAACCGATGCAACCATGGTTACCAAATGCTAATCTTTGCTGGGATCACCACGCATAATGCACATGCTCGAAGTCGTCATACTGAGGCACTTAACTAGGAGAAAAGGGTTGAGAGAATCTAATCTAGACTAAGTGCAATGAGTAGCCGATTCCTTGACTAACCGTACACATCTTGGTGCATGACTACCACTGGGATTATCAAGCATAGATCCTGGATACGCGACTGGGTTAGCAAGTAGTCACACTTAGATGCTCGTAATCAAGTCGTACTCATTCCACATTCTAGGAGTTTAAGGGTGAGAGAGAGAAAGCAATAAATAACACTAAAATAAAATCCTATTCCATGCACTGCAAGGTTTATCCAGGAAGTTCATCTTTATTTCTGTACACAACTTGTGTTTAGGTACAATGTTGCTTGAATAAAGATCCGTTCACTTTAGGACTCCTACTACGGGCACATGGAAAATATTCTATCTCTGGAGTGATCAAACTGCCAGAGTTTCCCTACTTCTAGCCCAGGATGAGGAAACAAGGGAGAGCAACCTCTTATTTATAGATATGACGAAGGACCGCGATATCGTAGGGGACGACGCGATATTGTGGCCTATGCGAATCGCGTTGCATCACTTTTCTTCTCTTGGTTCTAATCAAACATATATATGTATTAACTAAAATTTGCCTATGTTTCTTATTGACATTCTTAATATTCTATCTAGCCTACATGTAATCCTCATCAAACCAAGTCTTTTAATAACCACGTTGCTACAAATGCATAACTTGCTTAGATGCTATAAGAAAAATTTGCTCAAGCTTCTTATGATATCCTTCAAGATTTCAATTTTTATGTATTGCATCCATATATTTTTTCTTAACTTCTTGGGTAAATTTGCATTTAAAAAAAAATTTATTCCCTTTTCCTTGTTGTCTAAAATGAGATTTTAATTTTCAAAAAAAATTCTAAGTGATGATGGTAAGACTATTAAATCTTCTTCAACTTCTAACTCCTCAATAAATTCAATGTCTTCATAAGAATATAAAATCAAATCAATGCAAGGGTTACCTTGAGGTCCTATAAAAGTAAATGATGAAGATTAAGGAAATCAAGCAAGATTGTTGTAGATAAGAAAATCAAAAATTTTTATCCATCCTAGTAGTTGCTGATCCATTTTATTTATAGTTCATTTTTAGAATGTTGAGTAACATTAAAAGAAAAGGAATGGTTAGCTTTGAAAAATTTAGTAATGAGTGGCAAATAGCCCTATGCTCAACCATACAAATCACTAAGAGTTCACCAGCAATTCGATCAAATTCTGTGGATCCCTTATCTTTTGGTACACTAGCTTTTAGGAAGTGAACTTGCCCTAACAGTCATTCGTTGTCTTCTCAATTACACTTGTGATATGCAAGGCTATGGTTAAGTGTAATCGAGGCATATGATTTTTACTATTTTTATGTTTTATGTTTTGGGTGCTTAAAATAAAGGATAATTTAATTACTAATTTAATCTAACAACCACACCTAACTAATCCTAACATAATCATCCATTCCCACTCTTTGTACACATCCTAAATACATTTAGCACTACAATGTTACCAAACATTAAATGTTATTGGGATTACCAAGCACCAACTGTATGCTCGAAGTGGTCGTACTTATGGACTTAATTAATTGCAACTTACTCGAGCTTAGTTTAGCCTAATTAATTATTTAGTTACTCAAATCATTAAGGGAAATTGCATAAAACATTAAATGCATAAATAAATAATCTATTTCAAAGTGCTGGAAGGTTTATCAAAAGGCTTATCTTTATTGTTGCACACATTATTATGCTCAAATACAACAGTGCTCAAATAAATATTCGTACAATCTTGACATCTATTGTGGGCACTTAAAAAAATATTATAACTTTAAAATGATAAAATTGCAAGAGCTCCACTATAACTATGATAAGACATGTCATAAACATAGTCGATGAGCATGTATTTATAAGCAAAAATAAATACTACATTGACAGGGCCACGTCAATGCATCAAATCATGCGTTGATGGGGCCTAGTTGATGTATCTAGAATTGGTTGCCTAGTTCCCACTAGTCAATCTAATAATTCCTCATGTTGGACTACACTCAATTAGCCACTAGCAGTCCCTACAAACATCTACAAATCTCTAAGTTCAAAAATTTCTAGTATAGATGTTGTAGGTGTGTATAGTAGTTTGGCAATTTGATCAGCAACCACTTCTGCTATGGTCTCTTGCCCTTGGTTTTGCATCACCAAGACAATTGATCCCTCACCCACCTCTAAGAGCACTAAAAAGATAGCAGTATTCTCAAAGATTTCTAAGAACTACTGTTGTTGTGAGAGAGACATTGTTACCCCTCAAGCACTAGGATTTGACCTTGTGGGTAGCTATGTTCTTTGGGCTAAGAATATTGGTCTACTTCCATCCATTTGACTAACTATTTGAGCCACTTTGTTAAGGTGACTCATTGCAGGATGGTACAAAAATCGATCCCCATCACTTATTCTTTCTTTTTGCTTTTGCTCATGCAAGATATGCTCTTGAATTTCATGCAAGCTTTCAATTACTACTCAGGCATTTAGTGTTGTTTCTTGAGTGGGTGGTGGAGGTGGCAGTTGTTGATCCTTTTCTTTGGACATGGTAGGGGTCTTTTCTTTCATCATATTAGACCAAGAGGCAATGGGAGTATGCCAAATTATTTCATTCACATAACAGACTATCCTTGACCTCTTATAAATTTTTCTAATAAGGCATGGAAGTGGCAAGGTTTTCCTTCCATGTTCATTTTCTTTGAAATGCTTTTCCATCTCTAGATATAATAATTGTAGAAGATTAATAAGAAATTCCCTACCTAAAGTGGCACACGCTAGGGTAGATAAACTAGTTACCTTGTTGGGCCTCACTGTCGAATTGAGGTGATAAGCCACTATCTTATAGTATGTACACTCCATAGGTGTGAGCACACCAAACTCCTTGCAGTCAACCCCATAACACTACTAAGTCCAGTTCCTTTTGGCCTATGGATCTTCATGCCTAAAGATTTCTACCAAATGGATGCCAAAATCAAGTAGACTAAGAGCCTGTGTAATATCTTTTTCTAAGTAAAATACCTGAATCTCCTTCATTCTTACAATGGCTCATGCCTTTCTACTATTCTAGAAGAGATATGTCTCTTCCATGTACCACTCCTCACTGGAAGCGATGACTAGCCACATGGGAGAGTTTTACAACCATGTTTTGACTTCTAGTAGAGCATTTTCCAAGAATGATCCAAAGTTTAGTTCTTAGAGAATTGAGCATTGGAAATCATGAGGCCTGATCATGTCGATGTAGGCTTGTGTCAATGTGACCTTAAGTCTTAATACAAGCCTTGGTGCCTCTACTCTTTGGGATTATTTAGTCATAGCCTCTTCTTCAAGAATTTGTCAACTAGATTTCACTTTAGGCTTCTCCCAAAGAGGTCCCATTGCATGAGTTTCTACTTCCTGCTCCTAAGATTATTCCTATTATTCCATTCTAACTTTGGGTCATTTGTCCCTTGGTTGAGATGGTCCTCCTTCCTATGGTCATTTAAGTCTTAGTAACATTTGTGATTACAACATGACCAAGGGTTAACATTAATTATGTAACTTGAAACAATTAGGATACCTTATCTCTTGGGGTAGTTTCACTTGGTGGCTAAGTTGTGATCATGGTCTAGTTGATTATTTCAATAATTAATTTGAGGTTTAGTGGAGTTTTTTGGAAGGATTAAACTCTCAAAAATTGATGGTTTAATGTTATTCTATTTATTAATCCTTTAAGGAATTTAGAAAATTTTTAGTCAAAAACCTTAAGGTTTGTGGCCTCCATGACTAAGAGCTTATCTTTGGTAGCTATAGGATCAAAGAATAGAATGATTTGGACAAATGGTGTAAAAGTTACAAGCCTTGGAACATTTTGGGCTCTGTAAAATTGCAAAAACTCCCCTCTTTTTTTGAAGAAAATGACAAAAAAATTTAAAGTATTGGGTAGTATTTATAGGATTTTTGCACTACGTTGACTAGGCCTAGTCAACATAGCTAGCCATGTTGACTAGGCCTGCTCGATGCAACTATTGACCACTATTGACTTTGTTAAAAGTAATGAAAGACAATGAATTTTTGAACAAAATTTGGATCAAATGAAAGCATAAAAAGCTAAAAACATGATGAAAATATTAGAAAAGTATTTTGAAGTTCAGGAAATGGAGAAATGATCTGAGAATGAGATTTGATAAAGAAGAATGCCTTAAGGAGCACACACATTTGGATTCACGATGGAGCGTACAACAAATTTGATTGTGGCAACATCTAAGAGTAGGAAGCTTAACTAACCAAACCATGAGATATACAAGTGGTTCCTCTCCATATTGGCACATGCCTTTCTTGCCCTTGCATATCCTCAACTAAGGAGTTTGTGGGCCCCATAGTTGATCAATGGTTATGAAAAGTTAAGGACCAAACCTCTAGAATCTATTTAGGAATTTCAACATATCAAACTAAGACATGAAAGCTAAAAGTAAGGTGAGTTACTGATGAGTGGCGAGGTACCCCTACATTCAACCATACAAATACAAGCATTCATGCACAATCCAGTCGACCTTCGTAGATGGGCTAGTTGTGGTATCTAGATTGTTACACGTTCATTCCAGTTTGTTGTCTTCCCACCTAGACTAGTATTTGCTTTGCCACGTATGATTTAGTCCAAAGTGAGGTGTATGAGATGGGCCTAAACTAGTGCTACTCCTAGAAGCAATGGAAAATAACTTTGTTTTAGCTAAGAGGAAGTGGGAAAAGAGAATCTAAGTTAGCCTAAGTGTGATGAGCATCCGTCCTTAGTCATCTGTACACATCTTGGACCTTGTGTACTACTTCTAGGCTTACCAAGCATTATACTTCAATGTTCATGATTAAGTCGTACTCATTCCAAATTTAATAACAAGAATAGTAAATGATGGTAAATAAATATTAACTAAGAAAATAATAAATAACAATAACAATTAAATAATTAAAACTAAGTGAATGCTGCAATGATGGAGTAATGTTGATCTTTATTGCTAATCATGTGTGTGTCCAAATATGTCACACTCGAATAAAGTTTCTGTACAATTAGAAGCATCACACTATGGGCATGCACTTGGGAAAATAGTCTAACTCCTATAGAAACAAACTACAAGAGCTTCACTACAACTTGAACAAAAAGTTCCTAAATGTGGTGAGTGCATGCATATTTATAGTGGAGAATGAACCCTATGTTGATGAGTCCATGTCAACATGTGAAAGGATGCATCGACAAGGTCACGTTGATGTGGCCACATTGACAGGGCTTCGTCAACGTGGCCTAGTCAACGCTATCCCCGATATCGCATACCTAATATTGGGGGTTCGATATCAAGGGTCTGATATTGGGACTCATCCGATAATAGGGGTCCAATAACATGGGTGTGATATCAGGGGTCCGATATCGCCACCTAGCAAACCACGATTCATCATACCCCCATGACTGAATAACAACTCATCCTTGAGTCAAAGAAAGTGAGGAACAAGCTTAATTGATTACACAGTGGATAGGTATGGGATTATTTATTGACTAGAAATTTATTCATTTTGCAGTGGAGAATTGAATATCACAAAATTGGGACATAGACACAAAATTATAGAATTTATTGGAACTCATGTCATTCCTGGTGGTGGTGGTTCCTCCATGGGTCTCTTCCTTTGTCCTGCACTTCAAGCTTTTGAGATTGATACCATTGAAGAAGCACCCAACATTTCTTCTCTTCTATATGAGAATTATGAGTCGTCCATGCTAATGTTCCAATGTTTGATGGAGTCGGCACTTCCCATGGACACGGTAGCTACGGTAACACTTGATTGGCCTTAACATGCCATGTCACAAATAGCCATTATTCCTCTTCATAGGCTCAGGCCCTAACCTCTCCACCATTTTCTTGGCTAGATTATGTAGTGATAGGAGTTTTTAGATGGATGTTGAATGATTGTGCCTCCTGCTCCACACATTCTACATGAGGTCCTTGGCTTCTACCTCCCCCTGGGCATTTAGTTGCACCTTGAGAAGGTCCTCCTTATTGTCCTCTTTTAGGGGCCATCTATAATCACACAAAGATCAATTGTTAGTAAGGTTATTGAAAGAAGTTCAATTATTTCATACCTTACTTATTACCTTTAGTAATTGTTGAATTCTTTGGTTAGTGTGATTTTAGAGTTAGAAAAAAAATTTCAAAGAAGTTTCCCTAAAAGTTTAATGTTGGACCTAGTTTGTTTAGGTAACACATAAAAGGACATGTAATGGTTTTGAGGAACGTTTGATAAAATTATGGTAAAGGAAAGAATAGATTTTCCAATGAAGTACTCAGAGGGTATAAAATGATGTGGTGATGTGCAAAAAGTACAAATTACAAAAGTCATGCAAGTGGGTCCTCAAAACAGGTTCCAACCTATAATTCCCTTGCGTAACCACACCTTAAAATGTTCGTAGGCACTAGAAGGGTTAAATGTAATCTACACCAATGCAACAAAATACACACATGTTGATATCACCATAATGAGGTATGAATTCTTATGCAACACAAGACACAAGTCAAAAATTCTTGGTTAGTGAGATGAGACGAATTGTAGAAGGGATTGCAGAGATCGGGATGTGAGGTAACTGACCGAGGGCATAATGAATCTTGAGTGTAGGATATGATTAATGTGTCATTAGACCATCACTCCAAAATCAATACCAGGCTCATTCCTCCGATCAGTGACATCGCATTGTTTCATCCCATGATGGACAACCATAAGAGTACCATGACACAAGGTGTGCAATCACTTGCATTTCATTCAAGGGAGGAGTGATTTTGGAATTTCTTTGCGGCACTACTATCTTGATCTTTTTTTCTTAAATATTCCTTTATTACTCTTACTCCCATTTTTCATTAGATCTACAAGGATCTTCATACAACTAGGCTGCATGATAGCTTCTATAGGTGTCACCAAAGAGAATCCACAAATCCCCTTGATGTCACACCTTGGCAATTCCCTCTTAGTCCATCATTTTTCACTCTGGGCATAATGAGCACAAAATTACTTTAAGTTTTAATGATGTTAAGAATATCATTGTACCTAGAGTAGAACCTCTTATTAATAGAATGGGTGGGTGGATGTGATGGGCTTGCTGTCCAAGTAATTAGTCACCTAAGACTTGATAGCAAAGAAAAACACCTCAACTAAGGAGTCACATGAGTGTTTTATTCATAGATGAGATTACTCATAAAAAGATAAAACAATAAATAAAAAGATGAAAAACTGGAAAACAAAAAATTGTAAAATTAAAGAAAAGGAAAAATATTTATTAATTTTTCTTATTAGAATGGGGGATAACCCCCATAACTAAACTTTTGATCATGGAAATAATTAATAAATTGAAGGTTTGGATCCAAGCATTTTGGAAATATTGGGATCCAATCATATCTAAACCACTGGGTGTCTTTTGATGTGGTAGTTGGAATGTATCCAAACTGGGGTTCACACACTTGATTGTAGTAGACATAGTGGGGCAGCTTATAAGATGTGGTCATGTGATAAGGAGCTGATCCACTATGGCACCCGTGACCATAAGATGGTATGCAAGGATCAATATGTCCACCTACGTGGTTATATTCATTGGGCGGCATGGTAGTTGGAGTGTTGATTGGTGGTCCAAATAAGGTAACAGGAGGTGTCATGTTTGAGGGGAAGGATGCACCACAATGTTGGGCTTGTGCTGAGTTGGTGGATGTAGTGGGTTCAACATCGTGTTGCTTCTTTCTACGGCCATGCCTAAAGAAAGGTCACTTTTAAGTACTTCCACTACTGTTGACAGTAGTAGCACAAGTAGCATTCATAGGTTGGTGCTATGGTGAAAAACCTTCTGGTACAATTGGTGGTGATGTAGAACGAGGTGAAGGATGAGAATATTTTTGTTGAGGAAAAGTGTAAGGTACATGATGTGGCAACCTTGTCGGAGAGGGTATGAGTGGATAGTATTCCAGAGAATGATAACGATGAGGTGAAGTAGAGGATGATGATCTAGTTGGAGAAATAGGGTGTTGAACATAGTAAGCACTTCGCGTTAGGATATACAAAGGATATGGTCAGGTTGGCAATGGCCTCCGCCACGACTGGGGCTTTTGCCACTGTGGTTGAACCCAATATTTCTGCACAAAATCTAGATGTAACATTCCTCCACAATGCTCATGTAAATGTGACAAAATTGGACATTATCCTTTGGGGTGATTGTACAAAAAGACATTGCATTGATATGTGAAATTGGTAGTTGAGTTCTTATTCTTCTTATCTTCTACCCTTTGTTCTGATTTTTGCATGGTTTCCTGTCCTATTTCTTGATTTGGTATAGTTTTACCTCTATCATTGTTAGCATATTCTCCATATTTTCCATGCATCCATTCCATCATCTTATTAATCTTTGCCTTTATTTCATCTAGTGGTTGTTGCATTGGCAAAAGTAGAAACAATTGCACTTCCTCAAGGTGAGTTGATTTCTCCTCTTTATGGTTATGGACCTTTGCTAATTCAAGATTTTGGTCCCATTGAGAGCTTTCAACATTCTCCCATTTAGCCATTTCTCCTTCTTCTTTTTCTACCCTCTTATTAAGCTCTTGGAATTGGTGGGTCTGTAGCTCGTAGAGTTGACCTCAGGCATACATTCCTAGAGTCTCCCTTGTTTCATTATGGAGCCCATCTATGATGTGATACATTAGCCTTTCCTTAGAGAACTCATGGCTTGGGAAATTTTTTAACAATGCATAATATCTTTCTACAGACATGTCCAAGGGTTCATGTTGTGCTTCTTTCCACTCTTGGATTTGTCTCCTCAAGGTTGACACTCTTACATAAGTTTGATATCTTTCATTAAAGAGTTCTACCATTGTTGGTAAACATCAAATTGATTTCGGTTTTAAAGACATATACCATACTTTTGCTTGGCCAACAAGTGTCATAAGAAAGAGCTTAAGTTTTTTCCACCCATTATCAATATTGTTCCATGTATAGGCATTGTAGAAGGCTTGTAAATGTTATTGCGGATCTAAATCATAGCCTCCTAAAAACTTGGGAAAGTTGTTTAAATCAAGCCTGGGTAGACAGCTTTCTTTGCGATGCCTATAGGATATTCGAACAGCCTCTTGTATAGGCGTTAGGCTCTTAGTGGCCAATAGGGGTTCATCATTGCTAAGTAGGTTGTGAGTTTGTGAGTTGGGACGATGTTGTTCCTATTCATGTTGGCATTCTTGATTTTCTTTGTGAGCTTGATTTTTAGTTCTATGATGATCCCTTGAAAGATAGTCATCTGTGTCACAATCTGACATTGGAGTAGAGGAAGAGAAGGAACTGTAAAACTCATCATGACTTTTGTAACTCTTCCAATCATCCCCAAGTAAGTTATTATTAGTTATTGAGAAGGTCCTAGGCCTTTCGGGACCCCTTGTTCTATGGGATATCCCATCCTCACTAGAGGTGTCTGGGTTGGATGAAAAAAGTTCTTGAGTATCGTTGGGGTGTCCTTGAACATATGAAACTCCTACATAAGATTGAGTACTCCAAACTTCATCTTCATCATAAATTTTTTTGGTTCTCCAATGAATTGCCTCATTAGTGGTTGTGGGATCATAGTCTTGTGAGAGAGACATTATTGTGAATTGTGTATGACTTATTCACAATTACTTTCTTTCCAAAATATATATCATTAATGCTTCTCTACAGTGATCATGGATGATATAACTAATCTAGAGAGCTAGAACCATCCCCAGCAATGGTGCCAATGATGAGCGGTGAGGTACCCCTACACTCAACCATACAAATATGAGCTTTCATGCATGATACGGTCAAACTCCGTGGATGGGATACTTGTGGTATCTAGATCGTTACACGTTGATCACAGTTTGCTATCTTCCCACCTAGACTAGTATTTGCTTTGTCACATATGATTTAGTCTAAAGTGAGGTGTATGATGTGGGCCTAAACTAGTGCTACTCCTAGAGGTGATGGAAAATAACTTTGTTTTAGCTAAGAGGGAGTGGGAGAAGAGAATCTAAGCTAGCCTAAGTGTAATGGGCAGCCATCCTTAATCATCCGTACACATCTTGGACCTCGTGTACTACTTCTAGGCTTACCAAGCGTTACACTTCAATGTTCATGATTAAGTTGTACTCATTCGGCATTTAACAATAGGAATAGTAAATGATGTAAAGAAATATTAACTAAGAAAATAATAAATAAAAATAACAATTAACAATAACAATTAAATAATTAAAACTAAGTGAATGCTGCAATGATGGAGTAATCTCGATCTTTATTATCAATCATGTGCATGTCCAAGTACGTCACACTCGAATAAAAGTTCCATACAATTATAAGCATCACACTATGGGCATGCACTTGGGAAAATAGTCTAACTCCTATAGAAACAAACTGCAAGAGCTTTGCTACAACTTGAACAAAAAGTTCCTAAATGTGACGAGTGTATGCATATTTATAGTGAAGAATGAACCCTGCGTTGATGAGGGCACATCAACGCATGGAAAGATGCATCGATAGGATCATGTTGATGCGATAGCATTGATGGGGCTTCATCAACATAGCCTAGTTGACGCTATCCCTGATATCGTGTACCCAATATTAGGGGTCCGATATCAAAGGTCTGATATCGGGACTCATCTGATAACAGGGGTTTGATATCAAGGGTCTGATATCAGCACCTGGTTAACAAGGGTCTAATATCAGCACCTGGCAAACCATGATTCATCAGTTATTGAGAGCATTGATGGATGTTATAGAAAATGGAATGGATGTCCTAATCATGGTCACATGAAGTCCCTTATGAGTTTCATGGTTAAATGACCTGATAAAGTCCAATCTTAGTCTAGACCAAATTTGACCACTTTCAATGACTTCACATCATCACTCTAGGATTGGTCCATCCCTTTGAGATACAAGAATGCTTCCATGGACAACCCTTATTTCTTATTTGAGAAGAAAAGAGAAGTAGGAAGTGAGAAAGGGCCTAGTCAGAGGGGACCTTCAAGCATGGGTAACATGCCTTTCTAGTCCCATAAGCAGTGCTTGTAGCTCATTTATTTTGTCTAAGGGATGTGCTTTGAATTCTCATCCATATATATATATATATATATTGGAATTTTTCGATGGGAACCAGACCATGTAAAGACTTATTCAATTTCCTATGATTGGTCAACACAGAATGGTAAGAAATCCATGAAAACACACATGCGCTCAAGAAATTAGAAAGGTAAAAAGAGTATTAAATCCCCTTAAATCCACATCCTTGTCAAATCTTTTAATCTTTTTCAAGCTTAGAAATTACCAAGGTCACAAGTTCATTAAAGTTTTATTAATGAAAAAGGAACCTCATATTCCCAAAACAAGGAAAACCATAAATTTTGTGGATGGGTGGATGACATGGACTCACTGCCTATTTCATGAAAAAGAAACCAATCTTAGTTATCAATCATCAAAATTCAAAAAAAAAAAAAAAAAGAAACCAGACCTTAGCAATCAAAAACATTAGGTACAAACCACCATTAGTAACCAGCTATAGCATTACTATGTCCTATTGGTAATAAAAAAATTTTATTAGAAAACAAGGAAAATTAACATCAAAATAAGGAAAAAACATAGGAAAAATTGTAAAATATTCAAGAAAGATAAAACATACTAATGATGTTGTAAAACAAAAATTTGAAAAAATAAAAAAGTGTAAAATAGAAAATGTGAAAAAAAAAGATGAAAAACTAAGGAGCCACTATAATGGTTAGCATGGATGGCCATCTCCTCCATGACAAATATTTAAGGAGGAGATTTAAAAAATTGAGTGTGATTGTCTATTTGTTGAGGTTTTTCTTCCACTGGCTTGCTTGGATTCATGAAAAGGTTTCACTTGTTGCATGTTGACTAGCTGCTTCTTGTTCAGGCTCTTACGTTTGTAGATGAACATGGCCTCCAAAGGAAAGGTTTCATAAATGATATAAGGCCCTTTCCACAATATTTGAAACTTAGTTCATTGAGGTGCATGTGTGGGGTTCTAGTAGAGAACCTTATCTCTAGGTTGAAGTTTGACTTTCTTGATTCTTAGGTCATGTCATTTTTTGTTAAATGCCTTGTGCAACTCATTAGATGATAGGGCCACTAATTTGTTTTCATTTGGTAGGTTGAGATTCATTAATCTTTCCTTTTGTACTAAAAGTCAAGGTCAAGGTCATAGGCTATTGAAATTGTACAAAGCTTAAATTAAAAAGGAAGAGATGGTAACTTTCTATACATTAGCTCATAGGGAGAGTAGCCTATAAAAAGTTTCCATGTTGAGTGCTAGACCCAAAGGACAATGTTGAGTCTTGTGCTCTAGTCCCTCCTATATTTGCTAATAGTTCTCGTTAAGATCTTTGTAACCTCCCTATTGAAAACCTCTTCTTGACCATTGGATTTAGGATGATAGGGTGTTATTAATTTATGTTCAACCCCCAAGCATTACATGAGCTTGCAAAAAGTGGTACCTATGAAATGGGTTCCATTATTAGAAATCAGTGCACATTGCATCCCAAACCTATTTACAACATTTTGTTGTACAAACCACATAGTAGTAGATGTTGTATAGTCGATGACAATTTTTACTTCTACTCATTTTATGTAATAGTAAATGGCAAATATGATGTACACCTTTTCATTTAACATTGATGTGATGAAACCCATGAAGTCAATGTCCTAGATGTCGAAGGGTTCCAATGATTGAATCCACTATTGAGGTTTCTCCATTCAAGTAGTTATCCCACCATCTCATTGATAACATTCATAAGAGTAGATAAATTGGTGGGCATCCCTAAAGATGATTGGCCAATAATACCCTACCATTAGGATCTTAATGGTCATGTGCCTCCCAGCATAGTGGCCTACACAAGGACCCTCATGAGCATCCTAAAGAATGTGTAGTTGATCAAAATCAGGTACACACCAATGAACAAGGCCATCAGTGCACACCTTGTAAATGTATTCATTGATTTTCATGAAGCATTTAGCCTAATGAAGAAACTGTTGTTTCTTCTTATACTCTAGATCTTGTGGCATCTCTTGAGTGAGAAGATAAGTGAGGATGCCATCATATCATTTTGGTTCATTGGGCACTTGTTCATTTATTACACCTATAAAGAGGAGTTCATTAGAAACTTGGTCAAAGAGTAGGCTTTCCTCTTTGTTATCCCATCATAACTAAGACAAGTGATCAACTACCATATTCTTAGTTCTCTTTTGAACTACCATTATAAGATTGAACTCTTGCAAGATCACCAACCATCATATGACATGGGAGCTCACCATTAGCTTATTCATCAAGAAGTGAATTGCACTATGGTCAATGTGCACAAACACTTTATATCTAAGCACATAGTACCTAACTTCTCTAGAGCATACACCATCATCAGTAGTTCTTTCTCCATTGTGGTGTAATTCAACTGTGCACCCATAATGCTTAGACTTGCGCAATGGATGTAATATGGATGTTTCTTGTTGTCTAATTACATAAGCACAACTCCCAAGGCATAATTTGATGCATCTATCATGATATGAAATGATCTAGACTAATCATGTGCTTGTAGAATTGGAATTTCCATGAGATTCTGCTTGAGGCAATGGAATGAATTTTTGCATTTCTTGGTTCAGATGAATGGAGCATCTTCCTTTGTTAGCTTGACCAACGATTTTACAATCTTAGAGAAATTGTCTATGAATCACCAATAGTAGCTAGTGTGTCCAAATAATGATTAAACATCTTTAATGATATCCGATTCATGAGTTATTCCTTTGATGATGCTCATATTTTTAAGGTCCACCTAAATCCTTACCTAAGAAATTCCATGCCCTAGTATAATGCCCTCCTGGATCATTAGATGGCTCTTCTACCAATTGAGCTGAAGATTTATCTTCACACATCTTTTAAGCACTTTCTCAAATGTGGTGCCATAGGTGAAGAAGTCATCCATGAAGACTTCCATCTCACAACTAATTTATTACTAGAAAATTCTCAGGAGCAAGCATTGGAATGTTGTAAGAGCATTTCACAAACTAAAAGGCATCTTTCGATATGCAAAAGTTCCCTAGGGGCTTGTGAATGTTGTTTTTCCTTAATCCTCTAGCCAGATATAGATTTGATTATAGCCACTATGACCATATAGGAAGCTATAATAGTAATTCCCAAAAATAGTGTCCAACACTTATTTCACAAACAGCAATGGAAATTGATCTTTGATTGTTGCCATATTCAACAACTAGAAGTCAATGCAGACCTGCCACTTGCCACCTTTCTTTGATACAATCACAAGTGGACTAACTCACTCACTATTCACAATGGAATAGATAAACCCTAACTTTAGGAGTTGTTCGATTTCCTCTTTGATGATCTACTTTAATTTGGGGTTCAACCATCACTACAGTTGCCTCTTTGGCTTCATGGTCAAATTAGTGTAGATATGATGTTGGCATATCCTAGAATCAATTCTTGTGAGTTTAGGATATGATCAAGAAAATGTTGTTGGCTATTTGTTGACCACCTTCAATAGCATTTATTTCTATTCAAAAGCAAGATTAGCCTTGATGATTACCAACTTGCCATTTTTCAAAAATGCATACTCTATGCCAGTAGGTAGAGTTTTCAACTCTAAGGACTCTTGTTCAAAAGTTTTAGGAATTTCCAAATCTTCCTAATTGATATCATCATTTGCATCATCAGAGAGTTGGTGATGAACTTGCTCTAGTTCATCCATAGGCACATGTTAAGCTCTCAGTAGGTTCCATGCAAAGTATGCTACTTCCAAGATTAGTTATTAGCCATTGGGTGCCCTCCTGATTTGTGGCTACTATGTACATGCACCTTTGAATATCTACCTCATTTGAACACTACCTACATGCAGAAATGGATGTTCTTTTCATTTACTAGAGTTTATGTATGTAGTTACACCTTGTATCGCTTTACATGATGCATGAAACTTACTTCTTCTTGATCTTTCTGAATGCATTTTTCTTGAAAATTTCTAGGGAAAGATCTCTGATGCCCATTTTTACATCAATAGTGCTCAACCAATCCCTTCCCATAATGATTGGAAATTCCCCCTTACAATTGTCAACTTTGATTACTAGGAAATTGGTAGGATAAGACCAACCATAAATAGTGAGCATAATATCTTCTACCAATTTTAATGGAATAGTGATAGATTGATCTATCAGTTCTAAATGAATGTTGCTCTTCTTGAGAGAAGGTAGGTTCTAGGCATTATACAATTCATGAGAAATCAAATTAACTCTAGAACCTAAGTCAAGAAGAGCTTTACATGGCCCATTCCTAGTAATTTGCAAATAGATGAGAGGACTTCCAAGATTAGCTTTTGATCCAATTGATATAGCGTGAGTTAACATAACTGTGCGGATCTTAGGAGGCATTTGGTTTGAAGGGCTCTCTAAAGGAATGGATTTAGAGGATGAAGGAGATATAGGATGATCAGTTGCATCAGTAGGTGAGGGTTTAGTAGGGCTATTGGTTTGAAAGAATGGTCTTTTATAGGATCTTGGTTCCGAACCACTCAGCTAAGGACCTAGCTATAAGTTAACAGCCTTGGTAACATTATGTTATTGCGGTTGGGCTCGAAGCTTACCTTGCATAGATGGAGCAAATGATAATTGGGTTGAGGGTGGAGAGGAATGTGTTTAAGGATGAGAAAGGTGACAAGGATATGATGTTTCCCCTCTAGTAGATGGAGAATGAGTTCTATAATACTCTGAAGTGTAGTAGTGATGTTGAAAAAAGTGTACTAGAAGAGTCATGCAGAGACATTGGTTGCTAAACATAGTACCCATATGGATCTAGCTTCCTATAAGGGTACTACTACCTTGGTGGTGATACCCCCATGATTGTGGGTGTTTCCACTACTGGTATTACTCATATGACTATAGTGAAGCTCCACTTGGATAATAAGATTGTTGTTGCTGGTGGAATTGCCTTGGATTGCCTTGAGGATAAGGCAATATTTTGGGTGCTTGTCTTCTTGTCAATCTAGGATTTAGCATGCACATCCTAGACTCCTGCAAGTGTGACATGACATAGCAACATCCTTTAGGATGTTTTTATTGGCAGATATCACACCCATCATCATCATCTAATTCTAACTCCACAATGTCTTCTACTACCATAGCCTTGATCTTACCCCTTTGGTAGGAATGTTTAGCTTCTTTCTACCTCCTATAGTCATGATCGCTACTCTGCTCTCTTGATTCTTGTGAAATTTTTAGAGTAGTTTGGAATTTTTTGTCCAGAGTCCCATAATTTATCAACCTTTTTCGATATATCAGAAATAGCAAGGTTTTTCACTGCACCACCTCATCAAGTGGTGACTCCTCCTTGTTCTCACAAAATTAGACCTCCCTTTTTCTAATGGAAAAATCCCTATTATATTCCTTAGCACTTTTCTATTTTCTCAACTCTTCTTCTTATTTTGCTACCTACTTTATTAGCCTTTGGATCTAATGGGCTCTAAGTTTTGATACTCTTCCTTGGTCATAAACCCCAAGAGTTCTTCTCATTTCTAATTTGAGTCCATCTCTGATGTGGTGAAGTTGTTTTTGTGAAGAATAACCATAACCAAGGCACTGGTGTATGAGAGAATAGTATCTGTTCATGGTGGTGTCCAAGGGTTCATGTGTTCCTTGCTTCCATCCTTATATCTACCTTCTCAGATTAGACACTTTGGAGTACTTCTGGTATTTATCATTGAATAGCTCTAGCATTGTACTCCTCCTATAGATGGATTCTAGTCCCAAGAACCGATACCAACTTTCTACTTCCTTGATGAGTGTCCTAGGAAATAGCTTTAATTTTTGCAAATAATTTTCAATATTTTATAATGCACAGGCATCATGAAAGGCTTAAATATGTGTTTGCGAATCAGAGTTATATCCCCCTCAAATCTAGGGATATTGTTCATGTCAATTCACTTAATTCAACTATCTTCACATGCCTAGTTGGAATTNTACACTTGTCATGGCCATATTCGTTAGCTTTCTTATGATCTTGATGTTTTCCCGAGCCCTTGCTTTGACTCCTACTTTTGCCTAAACCTAGATTATTAATAGTGGACTACAAATTTACCCCCATCACCAATATCAAGGGGTGGAGAATCTTCATGTTGAGAACCTCCAAAGGGAGAATCCTTATTGTTGTTTTGGTTCAATAGGAACAAGGGGTTGGTGAACCATTTTTCCTTTATAGCCTTATGGTGCTTCTCTTGGTGTCGATCTCTCTTGCATTGTGTTTCAATGGGACGGTAGTCCTAGTTTTTATGGTCATGCACAACGTACCCTACTTGAAGATCTTGGATGCCCAACCTCCTAAGAGTTTGGATAGCATCTTGGGCATAGATTGATCAAAAGGCATTACAATTTTATCCTCCATATCTCACCACCACAGTTGTTCATCTTGATGTAGGATGAAGGTAAAGTTAGGAACATACTCATCTTGATGAGTATATACCACCTTGCATTTTTGAGGCACTAGCAGTTTAATATCATCACGCTTGTGAGAAGAAGACATTTTGCTATTAAAATAAGATATATGTGTTCTTAAATTATCATATTTATTTTTAGAATGATTTTTGACCTTAGGGTTCATCCAATGATGTTAATGATTTTTACTATGGCTAGATAGCACACGTTTCAAACAAAAAAAATCCCCAACAATGATGTCAATGATTAGCAGTGAATACCGCTACACTCAACAATATAAATCACTAAGTGTTCAAGGGCAATCCAGTTGAATTCTATGGATCCCTTATCCTTTGGTACACTAGCTACTAGGAAGTGAGCTTACCCTAACAATCATTCGTTGTCTTCCCAATTACACTTGTGAT